>JABWIB010000627.1:39548-51252 GCA_016617825.1 Platyplectrum ornatum | reverse complement strand
ACATATCTTTGTGTCATCTGCAAAAAGGCATATTTTTCCCTGGATACCATGTGTAATGTCACCAATAAATATATTGAATAGCACAGGTCCAAGTACAGATCCCTGGGGAACTCCACTGCACTGGTAACCCTACCATCCCCTGAATGGATTCCATTTACTACAACTCTTTGTTGCCAAATAAATTGTCCATATAATAAACACCATCCATTGGTCATCTGGTCAATACTGCTATGTGGATATGTTTACAATGGTTAGAAATAGTTTAATCACAGTTTTGGCTAGTTTTGGTTTAGGTGAGCTGTATAAGCCTTATTATTCCCATGTGAGTAATGATCTTGTCAGACACCTCACAAGGATCTTTACATATGAAAGTCTTCCATAGGGTTAAAAAGTCTCAAAAACTCTTGTGCTCTTATATTATACCTAGTAGGGGGGTTGTGTGATGTTCACAGAATTACCCAAATGAAGGGTAATATAGGTAGGTTGGATATGACTAAACAGGAATGATGAGCTTAGGGTGACGGTTATACGTCCCTTGGATATCTTGCTGTTGCAATAGCAGCGCAGGTGTTAATACATTTGGTGCAAAGGCAAGGGACGGGAATGTTGTATTTTTCCAATTTCANCTGTTATATCTAGGTTGTGCAGAAGGTGCATCTGATTGTGACCCTTTATTGTGACTACTATTACCTTGAATAATTCTAATGGCAAATTCCATTTATTTAAACATGCCATCATTGCTGAGTGTTTTTCTCGAGTTACTCAGCAATTTCATACTTTATGCAGTGCAATTAGTTCGAGATAAATACTATATTTAGCTGAGAAGAATGTATGTTTGCGTCCTTACACTTTAATACGTGTTAGGGTTGGGACTAATCCGGGAGACTAGTAGAGAACTGGTGAGAGCTCTGGGTGTGGAATCTAACTCCTTCACCAGAGCCTCTGATGGTGAGGTTGGGCCAGTAGCGGCGAGGCAGGAGCAGGTCGCGACCCCAGATAAATTCACCCCCTAGGTCACCAGAGCCCTGACAGATAACACTGGGCACAGACTAACTAGACAAACAAACAATAAACAGTAGTCCCGGACAATAAACAAATGGGCACAGACTAACAAGACTGACAAACAATGAACGCAAAGGTGAAGGAAGAAGCAAAAGCAAAGATAAGGGAGAAGAAGGAAATGGGGAGGAGTAGAAGGGCAGAGAGAGAGAGGAGGAGAGAAAGAACAAAAAGCAGTACAAGAGTAGACCAAGAGAATGAGATGGAAGGAGAATGGAATATGAATGGAGACCAGGATAAAGAGAGGGCAGCAGAATGAGATGAAGGGAGAGAGGGAGAAGAATGGAAACCAGGGAAAGGACTGAGAGGAGGCTAGTAGAGAGAGAGGTGGCAAGGAAAAAGAAGGGCTGAGGGCTAGGAACAGGCTAGGAAGTAATATGTGTAAGGGAGAGTGAGGGCTAAGAGTAATGGCAGGGAGAGTGAGGGCTAGAGAGCAATGACAGGGGAAGTGAGGGCAAGAGAGCAATGGCAGGGAGAGCGAGGGCTAAAAGCCAAGACAGGGAGACTGGGCAGAGAGAAGGGGCAGGCTGACGGCAAGGAGCTGCTGGCAGAACCAGCAACTAAAAGCTATAACCCGCAGTGAGTGTCTCCACTGTGGGTATAATAAAGGGAGTGCTGGCCAATCATGTGGGACGGAGGAGGCACGCCCCCCACGCTGCATGACGCAGAACCCTGAAGTGAAGGTTCTGCTGGCAGCTGGGGAGAGAGCGATCGCGTCCCGCTGTGTGACGTAAGCGGGGTGCAACCAGGGGGGACTGGAAGTGAGCACAATTCTACCTATTATCCATAGTTCTGGGAACTAGAGGGTGTCTATTGATAGCTGCGAGATCTCAGACAAGTCATCAATTTCTAAGATAGCAGCTCTTTATGAATTGGGAAGTNTGAATAATAGAATAGTGGTTTGTGTGAGTCTTCCTAACTGGCTGACATTTTATGAATTACCTGAGAAGACTTCTGAGGCTTTGTGTGGCTTTGGGGAAGAAATTGAAAGTTTTGTTACATAATTAGGATTGGGCTGTTTTCCAGCCCAATCAGGTTAAGTAAAATTGAAATAAAAAAATTGCACTGCTTCAGAACCGAAACCATATCCTTTGATATATCTGAAATACTAATTTTTTTTAAATAGTAAATTTNTGTTTTTCATTTTACTGCTATTTTAAGATTTTTTTCCCTCACTTTTATACCAGATTTTCCACTCTATATTTTCTTTAAACATACTTGCTATATAAAAAGAGATGAACCAGATTTGTAAGAGCAGAACAATGTTTTTGCCATGTTTGTGTACCTTACCTCCTGTAGTTTTATACTTCACCTTCAACTCTGGATCAATCCCTAATTAGATTTTTACAGTATAAAGCTGTGTACATCCTGGAAGGATATATGAAGATTATTGTGTGCATAACCTGATAATCAGAGATTCCTCTGACATCATACCAGAGGGATGTCCCATGTTGCTTCAGAATAATCAAAATATGGCATGTTATCATATGAGAAGCTCCGAAATTTTGGTTAGCAATTTCACAATGTCTGCTGCAATCTTCTTCTGCATTGCAGGATGGTTGAAGAAATGGCTTATGGTAAGAAGATGGATTCGAGTGGTGTCAGTGGGCCAGATTCAGATCTTTGGGTACTCTGACATATTCAAGAGTGGGCAAAACCATGTTGAATTGCAGGGGGATAAAATAAATGTTAGTTTTTGCATGAAGGGAGAATACTTTATTTTTGCATTTTGCATACAGATACTGACCAGTGTTACTGTTACACTGTTATTAGACTTGTGCTAGGAAACATCATCTCTCACCTTTAATACTGATTGAAACTAATTAAATTTAACTCCTCTGCAATTTAGCATGGTTTTTCCTACTCTTGACTAAAGCTGGTTGATTAAGTACGTATTACACATTAATGTGTTTTTTAACATTAAAGTAAAATATACCCCTAATCACAGGGTCAAGCTGGGCGTGGATTGAGTGTGGCCTGGGAGGGGCCTAGGTGGGGCTTTAAAACATTTTATAGTTAAGTCAGAGCCCTAGTACTAAGGACTGCAGTGTAGAGCATACCTGATTATGTAATGATTATATGCCTTGTACAGTTTACAAGACCACCTCCAAAGTCATAATTCTCTGTGCAACTGCGATACTTTTGTAGACAATGCAGTTGCTATTATAAAACTTGTGGTAAACAGCCCAAATAAGGACTACTGATTTATTAAAGACAAGATCAGGTAAAGATCCACCCAACACATAATAGGTTGCTATATCTACTTTACTTGTGGTGGCAAATAGATATTTTTTTTATATTAGTGTATCTAAGTTGGACCTCCAACTACCTAACCCACCCCTTCATCCTTTGATATTATGGATAATAACTTGTACCTTATAACCCCTTCTATATTCTGTACGCCCCTTTGGAAACCATAATAACCCTTTTTTTATTTTCAAATTTTACAATGGCCGCTCAGCAACAGCAATAAACAGTGAATTTGACTTGAACTTGGCAGTTGTAACAACACGCCCAAAAGTGACTGAACAGAATACTTTTTACCATAACATTGCACATACCCATTACCTGAATCCTCCATACTGCCTCATTCATTTTAGTGTGTCTAGGCTGTGTATCATTTTTTATGCTTTGTACAGCAATATTTGCTAAAATACACTCTCTGCACAGAACTCCAAATCAACATTAACTAAAATGTAATGGTCATTACTTTAAGATACCTAATAATCTTATTAGTACGAGACCAGTATACAAGGAAACTATTTGAAATAATTTTTTGTGTTATAAAAACCAACCATACCTCTTCTTAACAAGTTTATTTTCTTTTTACAATAGGATATAGTCTATAAATGGCCATTTTAGCAATTTTGTTTTCATCCCCAGGACTTAATGACCAATTTTCCATAAATTATAATAACTGTTTTACTCCATTAGGTCTTATAATTAAACCTTTGTTATGTGATCCTCTTAATTCTACGTGAACGGGTATTGACAATTTAGCCTTATGCATCTAGAATGTAAACTAGGTCTTGTAAAGTTCAAGTATGTTATGTACCGTTTCTGATTAGCTTGTAATGTGTGCTAACATATAAAACAAGTATAATAATTATGGCTTATTATTATTATAATTATACAGATGCTCATATAGTCTTTAGTACCTATTGGTATAGCTTTTATAGTTATATAGCAAATGGTTTATTATATTAACAACATGACCATGTTTCTGGTTTATTTATTATTATTATTATTATTATTATTATTATTGTACTAGTTTAACTATTAACTATTAACTATTTAACTCACTGTGCAATTCAAATTTATGTGTGTGCAAACGAAACTTATTTCCTTCTGCAAGGGATTTCAAACATTGTGAGTCCTAAATTAGTGCACAAAGGAGAATCATACATAAGGGCTTAACCAAGGCCTCACTTTATAATTTACATACCTCACCCCACCCACCAAGCATGCACATTATACACATGCTGCTCCTTTCTGCCCCACCACCTGAAAGACTTCCATCTCAGAAGTCTGGATATGGAGGACCTAAATCTGTGCTGGAATATATTGTATATGCAGCATTTGGAAAATAGCAGCTTTCATAAATCTAGAACCGACCGTTATAATTATTATAATTCCTACTATTTTCATTTTTACTAAGTTCAAAGTGCATTTAATGTTCATTATTTATTGATTCATTTCTTTCTTATGAAATGTTCTAATGCATTTTAAACCAGACCCATAGATTTAAAATAAAAAGAAATTAGTTGGAGCTTTACAACGTGACAAAATGTTGCGTTGCAGGGAAAGCAAGAGTTGAGGTTGGATTTTTCCTAGCCCACATGTAAATAGCCATTTAAAAATTATAGCTGCCCAGGTAACATTTTACAAATGCTTTGTAATCTGATCTGTAGTGACAATTTTTTGTTATGTAATGCTGGGCATACATTGTGAGTGAAATGATACAGTGGAACTCACTGTGGTCTTTTTCAAGGTAAAAACGCGTTGGTTAGAGGGGATGCATCAGGTTTTGTAGCTTTATCTGAGTTCCACTGTATCATTTCACTTTTCCAACCGGGACTTAGGGCCCTTTAAATCCCAGGTTGTTTTAACATCTTGAACTGTGGAGTTACAGTGTGGGCATCACTGGCACAAAGAAATGTTTTTTTGTAAAAGTGTGTTTTTATTAATTTTTATTACGTTAATTGGAGTTGACACATGCCGGTACAGTGAGAAATATATATTAGAGGATTTCGATCAGCCTCTGCTAAGGGGACTGACAGTATACAGAGAAGAAAGCCTTTTCTTCCCCCACGTGTGGTAAGCCGAGCGGTGGAGACATCGGTGAGATCCGAATATTTGAAAACAAGAGGAGTAGATTTTCAAGCCCCCTTGTCTTTGATGTGCCTTCCCTACAAGAGAAGAAAAGTGTAAGATTTCTTACCTTTATATATGATGATAAACTAACAGTCTACACAAGCTTTCCCTTCTTGTTTCTTCCTTACCTGCCGGACAAGACTTCGGGAAGTTCCGGATTGGAGGAGGATCGAGGAGACAGAAGTGGAGGGCGATCTATCCATCAGATGTGCCTGTTAACAAGATAACTAAATGTGAGTGCAATTGAAGTTCAACATACTTGCTGGTTAAAGACGGTCTTCACTATTTTTGTTTCCTTTTTCTTATTATCATTTTGTCGGGAATCCAACGGAGACGGGGAACATAAGAACATTATCTGTTGGAGAACACCGTACGTGGAGAGAACTTGATAATCATCCCGATCACCATCCCCGATGAAAAGGGTGTTTTATAAGAAGAGAGACTAGGATAAAGGTTGGACACTTATTGTTTGTACTGTACCAGGTGGATCTATATTTGGTGACATTTCTTCAGTATTTGAGGTTGAAAATCCATTTTGTGAATTTCCACTACAGGGGACTAATTAGCTTCATCAGAGGGGATAGCACTATTGATGTTAATCCTTTCTGTATTATTGTGATTTCGGTGTATAACATTGAAAGAAGGGTAGTACGACCCTTCATTACCATCTTAGCAGCTTCAGACATTCGCTATCCATAGGTATTTTTTCATATATTTTTTCATGTATTAATATGGATGTCCTTCAGGTATAAGTTTTTTTTTTACTTACAAAAAAGAACTTCTCTTTGTAGGAAGCCGGGGTCTGGTCCTATAATTGAGCAAAGGTTCTGCTATTAAAGGGCCCTGGCTTCCTACAAGGGGATGTTTTCTGATAGTTATAGGAGAGCAGCAAGGTCACTGTAAACAAGGAGGAGGTGCAGGAATGTAAATAGTACAGTAAGGACTGATTTCAACTTTTGTTTACTATCTGAACTGTATACATTTCAGAGGAGAACGTGGAAATCTTCCTGTTGTATGGATACAAAAGGAATCCAGCTTCAGATCCCTCTATGTGCTGCACTCAGCTCTGAGTACAGTGGCAGTAATGGCCTGGGATCTGTCCAGCCTCTATAGTTATGGATGCAATAAATGTTAACTTGGTTTTCAGGCAAGTTTATTTTTGTTAAAATTTAAATAAATAGCGAGTAAAACCATTTGTGTGTATTTGCCAGGTTAGATCAGTACACATCTCCCAACAATTCTCATGCAGATGGGAAAATCTCCCTTTTGCATTGGAGAATGGAGACGATCTGTTAGTTGCTGCTCTGTATTACATTCATGTGCAAGCAATTTTTCATAGAAGTAAATAGGATAACATTATTAAAGAACTAGTCATGCCCATATGTGTCACAATGACAATTCTACTACAGAAACCATATTCCNTTTGTTCCTGGATCACATTTTCTTGTAATCCTTGTTAAATTAAACGTTACATTTGTGGAGTTTACTTGTATAGATATGAAATACCTGCATCTCCTGAGATGTAAGAAATGTGTATAATGCGTATAATACTTATGCAGTTAAAAGGCAGATAATATTCTGTAAATAAATCTTTTAAAAGTACGGGACAAACTGTATTTTTGTTTTAAATTGCAATAAAAATAAATATTTGCCGCGGCAGCAAAAAGGGGCATGGCTTATGCGGAACCAGGGGCGAAGTTTGGGTGGGTCAGGGCGGGGCTGGGGCAACCCAGGGCGGGGCTTATTTGTCCCATGAATAAAGTTTAGATAACAGATGTGTGCTACCTGCTGTTTTAGGCAGCTGTTATGGGCCGCTAATAGCAGACTTCTGATCTGCATGGCACACTTAAGGAAGGACTATGACAGCGTAAATGTTGCCAAGCTCACCTGTGAGAGGGGAGAGACATGAGAGGTCACACCTCTGTTATGAGCAGACCTAAACAGTCAGTGTGACCATATCTCAGAATGAAGTCTGTATCCTGCCTTTGTCATTATAAACGTACACATAATTCACATTGTTATATAACTGATTCCTATCCACTTGCAGAGCTTTGCGGCTGAAAATGTCAATGCCGTATATAGAAACAGTCTATTGTTAATATTATTCATTTATTACCTTGCCAATAAAAATTCTTATAAAGGGTCATACACTTAACCTGTACAGCTGTTAAAGAACAGTACTCAGCTAATAATGTTGGCTTAAACACACAATACTATCATAGAAATGCAAACTGTGAAATTACTTTCACTNAGGTATTTGCTTCCTTTTTACCTTCCTCTTTTTTATCCTCCTCTACTGATGATGCCTGTCACACTCACAAGGGTTTAGGGAAGGCCATTGACGTGTTTTATTACATTCTTTGTAGTTCTGTAAGGACTATGCACTCCCCTTAAATTTCAGCAACTTGAATGCACGCTTCTTACTTGTCATTGCTTGCCTTACTTTTTTATTTAGACACAGTTTATGCTTATGCTAGTTTATCCTTAATGTTGTTTCTTTTGTTTACCATTGGAATGAACCTATGTGTGTTAGTGTAACGCCAAAGGATTTGTTTACTGAGTACGGTTTCTGAAGTTGAACTGGTGGCTGTATACTGAAAGCTGGGACCGGACTGAATTTACAGAGGACGAGTCTGGTGGGTGACATAGCTGTTGGAGATGTGACTTTCATCCACTGAGTATGTTCAAGACTGATTGAAAGAACACAGTCAAATCATTATGGAGAGGTATTGACTAGTCCTAATCTGGCCTGTCCTTCACCGATTAAGTGCCTAGGAAAACTCCTTCTTCTAGGGCAAGCAGCAATTAAATGTCCTCAGACTACACAATAAAGGCACAAATTTGCCTGTTGGCGTCTCTGACGCTCCTCCAGGGATAAGCGATAGCAATTCACCTGCATGGGCTCATAACTTGGTGGAGAGGACGGCCGATGTTGTGGAAGGTAATGAGGCTTGACCTTTTCAGCTCTTTCTTTCTCCTGGGAGCGTTCACGAAAGCGCAAATCAACTTTTATTACACAGAGAAATTAATTCTTCTAGTGTAGAAGGCAGGTCTCAAGTGAGTCCGCTCCAGAAGGCTGCGAAGAAGGCCTCATCATTCCATCTCACCTCGGAAGCCAGAATTTGGAACTGGACCAGGTACTGACCCACAGGACAAGAGCCTTGATGAATACATAATATATCAAAAGATGCAGAAGTGATTCTACCTGGCTCATCCAAGATCCGACGGAAGGTTGTAATAAATCCAGAATATGATGAAATCAGAGGATCAGCCCTTTACCATACTTGTGATACCCAGGCTAATGCATGCTCAGATAGGAGGGAATTGATGTATGCAACTTTAGTCTTATCAGTAGGAAAATTGCTTGGCTTTATTTGAAAATTGATTTTACACTGATTCAAAAACCTCTGCACAGCTTTGGGTCTCCATCAAACTTGGCAGATGTAGGCAGGTGAAGTTGTAAAGCAGGAGGTTCAACAGGTGCAGAAGTAGAAGAGTCACTTGAAGTATTAAGAGTAGTTTGGATGTTATCTAGTCGAGAAGAAAATTTTTGAAGAAACTGCATGGTTTGTTTATGTACAGATTCCTGGTTCTCCATCCGATGCACCAGACTTTGCATTAAACCCGCTACTTGGGCCAGTTAGGCCAATGCAAACCGTCACGCCAAAGGTCTGTATAAGCCAGGTGCGGTTTCTAGAGTTGAACTGGTGGCTNGATACTGAAAGCTGGGACCGGACAGGATTTACAGGATCCTGGTTCGGACCTGATTGTTTAAAAACTTGTTTCCCCTTATTGTACTTGTCTTTACATTTTCAGAATTTTTTCTTTAAAAAAAAAAATGTGTTCAGTTTAGCTGATAACTTTGACCCAGATACAGACTTTATGTACTAATGACTTTCACATGACTTACCAGCAAGTGGGCCAAACCATTTTGAAGTGCATGGGAGGTAAATATCATTAGTTACAAACAGTATTATAGCTGAGAGATGATGTTTCCTAAGCCAAATTTAATAATAGTGTAACAGTAAAGCTGGCCATACACTAGAAAGATAATCTTTCCAATCAACAGAAAAATGACCCTCACAGCAGAAATCTGTTAGATGTGCACTCATTAAATGCATGTTTTGTGAGTACACATGTAACAGATTTCTGCTGTGAGGGTCATTTATCTGTTGATTGGAAAGATTATCTTTCTGGTGTATGGCCAGCTTAACACTGGTCAGTATCTGTATTCTCCCTGCATGCAAACAATAACGCTCATTTTACCTCCCCAGCAATTCAACATGGTTTTGCCCACTCGCTCACAGATGGTGCAAAAGTCAATAGTGCGTAAAGTCTGGATCTGGCCCTTTGTTATTTTCTCTTGATAATTATCTTTACTCATGTTTTATAGAGAATTGCTATTGTCATCTTATATATTTATATATTCTGAGGAGCAGCGGGATAGAAATCTGAGGTGTAACAGTAAAATTTCTTCGTGATTTTTGTATTTTCTTCTTCAGCTAACATTGCTAGTGGTTATACTGGGAGCCCTTCCAAGCATACTGTATGATCAAAGCGATTTCAACTGTGCGGTTGCAGCATGAAAATGTATAGTTTCTGAGTAAAACTAATAAAGTTAAAATAAAAACTATTCTACAATATATATCAACATTTTGGACTGGATCCAGACTGCCACTTGTTCAGATCGCTAAAAGCCAGTGATCCTAGTGCTCAGTGCCTAGTTCTCACTTTTCATAAATCTGGATTAAAAATAATGCTGTAGGTGGTTACTTTGACATTTCCATGGAATTATATGCAATGCTTTTAGTCAGTACTTACCCTAAAAAAAGATATGAAAGAAACATTTTAATTTATTTGTTAGAAAAGAGCAACTCTTGAAAGACTTATTCGGATGTTGAGAGCAAATGAAAGACATATATTACCATTATAGAAAAAGTATACGTCCTTTTAAAACCCATAAGAAAGTGTGGCTTGTAGGTATTACAAACATTACGCTCTGTCTATAATTTGTTTCACACCAGTCAGACGCTGCTGATTCAGAAAAACCGTGCTGTCGCTGTCCTTGTTCCAACTAGACAGCTTATTTAGAAGCCAATACCGCTGTTCTGACCCATGTAGTTGCTTTATATTTTTTTGAATCACAAATGCCAGGCGCTTTTGACTCACACTTATTCAGCATATTAAGTTCTGTGGGATGTGTTGAAATGTTGTGGGTATGATTTGGCATGGTGTATGTTGGATTAACTATTGAATTTATTTTCATTGCACTTTAGATAAACAGGTTAGACATAGAGGGCTTGGTCCAGTGCTAATACTAAACACATTCTGAATGCAATATATATATACATACAAATAATGGGTGGCCTTTATGGGATCAAGGTTTTGTACAGTGCATTTAAGCAAAATGTAGCTCAATCCTCAGATACGTTTTCTTTCCCTATCCAAACAAGAGTACAGTAAAAATGTGAATGAATATAAGTCATGAATGGAATTCATTAAATGAAATCTTTTTAAACCAGCAGAATGCATGGAATTTGCATTAAGCATACCGCACGGGTAAGTCAGCTGTCAACTCATAGTGCATAAGTTTTGATTACGTTATTTTTAAATCATAATATATGCAGCTGATGCTACACTTGATGCATGTTTCTGATGGCAAAATAAACTTAAATATGTACATTTATTAAACCAATAAATATTCAACATGTGTAAAGTCCATAGAACTCATGAGTTCTATACTAAATCATTCTAATCATTCTAAATATTCCATCCACACTTCCTCCCTTCCCCTCCGTTCTGCTGGCTAGCCTCACATCCCACATAATTATTTCCTCTCACTTATACATCCAGGACTATTCTTGAGCCACCCCCTAACACTGGAACAACATTCCTCAACCTATTAGGCTATCTAACACCTTCAAACACGCCCTCAAAACCCACTTCTTCCGACTGCCCTTCTCCTCCTCCACATAATCTTTCTACCCTCCTCATCCCTCAACCCAATTCACTCATCTCAATTCACTCCCTCTCACCTGGCATATTAACTCACTTAAGTAGGGCCCTCCATCCATCATCATCCTCTACCCGGCCCCATCTCTTCCCCTCTTCTGCTTTTCCTGAAACTATCTATCTAGAGTAGAGATGTGCGCCGGGCATTTTTTTGGGTTTTGGTTTTGGTTTTGGATCTGGATCTCCCTTCGTGTTTTGGTTTTGGATGTGTTTTGCCAAAACCGCCCTTGTGTGTTTTGGTTTTGGTTTTGGTTTTGGA
>JABWIB010000627.1:24803-39543 GCA_016617825.1 Platyplectrum ornatum | reverse complement strand
ATCTAGAGAATGTCAGCTAAAATGTCATTGATGATATGTTGCTAATTGTTGCTATGGGCAGCATCTTCACTTTTTCACAGTTACTTACAGACAATTAGCACATTAGATTCAGAGATTTTGGAAATAAGTAAATGTAAGGATTCTGCAGCAAATTGAGTTCAAACTCATCACACTCAATTGTAATCAGGGGGCTGATTCAGCCCTGCGTCTCCGCCAGCCGGGCTGGTGGAGACGCGAAGATTCGCCGATCTGCGCATGCGCAGATCGGCTCTGAATGGCACGGAGTCGGACACAAAGCCCGACTCCGTGCCTCTGTGACTCCGCTCCATGCAAATGAGAAAAGGGGCGTTCCACGCCCCTTTTCTCATTTGCATGTGCGCTTTTAGCAGGGCTAAGCCCTGCTAATTGCTAGCGCAGCCTGCACCATGTCAGGACATGGTGTAGGCTTAGCGCAGAGACTCAAGAGGCAGGTATTGTCCTATGGACAATTACCTGCCTCATTAAGTGTAAAAAAAAGAATAAAAAAAAGACAATAAAATAAAATATTCAATAAAGTTTATTTGTTTTTTTTTACATTTAAATAATTATTTATTTATTTATTTATTTTATTTTTATTTTTTTCCACCATGAAAGCCGGCACAAGCAGAGGCTCCGGACACAGCGTCTGAAGCCTCTGTGGCTTTTTACTGAGTGCAGGGAAGCGGGGCGTAAGGCATGCCCCTCTCCCTGCGCTCTATTCAGAGCTGCGCTTTTGCGCAGCTCTGAATCTGGCATACCTGGCGGCCGCAGCATGCGGCCTCCAGGAACTCTGAATCAGGTCCCTGATAAGTAAGAGTTATTCTCTCATCTTAAGCTGGTCAATGACTATAACGCTGATCGTTTTAATGGACATTTTGTAGATAAATATGGGGTGATTTTCCTCTGGGATTATTTATTTTTATTTTAATCACTGTGGTGTGTTCTGCAGCACTGGGTGCCACAGAATACAATACACAGATTAAAAGATAAATGCTAGGGCACCAAATTAATCCAGAATTCATATTGATCCGATAATTGCATTTAGCATTTAACTGGTATTTAATTGCCATTTATTTACGTTTGGCTTTCAAACTACTGCGCTGCATTACTCCTACCCCAGACGATACGTCTTGAAACTGGGAGGAGATAGCAACCACAGATTAGTGAAGTCATTAAGTACTGTATTATGGAAATAATTCTTGATATGCTTTTATGAGTTTTTATATGGTACATGCTATGAATAGCGCTGTTGCTTAAATAAATCAAGATAACTTGAGAGACATTAAGGGATAAGAAAATTTAGAGATTAAAATTAAAAATATAAAATAGTCAAATTAAAAATGTGTTATTCTATTAAAAGCATAGACGTAGCTTTCTGAAATGCGAAAATCAGATAAAACTGTTGTTTAATCCTATTCCGAATATGAAATAAATTTCGATTATACAGTTTTACATGTGGTGTCAGTATTGCAGTTATTGATTGGTGCAAGGCATGAACCGTCTTATAACGCAGTAATATAATCAGCACCAGTAAGTTACCTGAACAACTTATCTGCACATTTGGACAGTAAGATAACAGCATTCCTTCTATTTTACATTAAAAATGTATATGCATTTTCAGTGTTTATTCACCTATTTCCTTGTAAAAGACTTTCTCACATTTTTTTGACTGATAAAGGATTCTTTTTTATTTTAAAGTTACATTTTGTCTGGAAGCTAATTTACAAGAAAGAACTTTTTCCTATTCATAGGAAAATTCCTATTCATTTGAAATAAAATGCGGCAAAAAAATAAAACTAAAGGATTAGTATGTGTGTGTTCCTGTGTTTCCGTTCTGTATTTTCTAATGTACATGTTTTTATATAGATCAGTGTATGGCCTGACTGAGTGCATATTGTACTTTAGTTGCGGTTTGTGCTGCTCCTCTTTAGTGCGTGATGTATATTACATTGTAAATAACCTGTAATATTGCTCTGTGGGTCACAGACTGCACTTTGCACTTTTCTTCTGTACTGTATTTTGGTCATTGGGAATCTACTGTATATGTCTCTATGATGTTGGCTATAGTGTGTTCCTGTAATGGGTGGCAGTCGCTAGGACACTCTCTGTAATAGGTGGCAGTCACTAGGATGCTGTCTATAAACATTTGTTGCAACCAAGTTTTTAGTTTATTATATCTATTAGGCTCTTAAAAAGATTGCGTGTATTGTTAGCCTTAGCCGCTACTTATTATTGGAAAATATACTGTGCTAGCTTTCCACTGAGAAGCCTTGGACTCAAGGTGAAACTTTCTCTTCCCAGCAGAAGCACATCATAGAAACATAAGGTTAGCATCCACACGGAATAGTCACCAACTTCACCCAGTCCTTAGCTCGCATCCCCCGATAACCAGACGACCAATCCCAGATCCGGAGCTGCCTGCGCTGTGGCGGTGATTCCAAGATGTTATAACTGGAGCTTGAAAACTCAAGTCCCCGCCCCTATGCATTTCGTCACAGTGACTTCAGGAGGCGTTGGGGAAACCTTGTCAGCTTTCAGCCCTCACAGATCCTACAGCACGGCTGCTATATAAAATAGAATTGGTTGGATAAAGCACAGAATAATTCGATCAAATACAAACATCCACAAAAGGGCATAGAGCTTTTTGAAACTATGGCTAAACATTTAATTATGGAATTGGATCTATCCAAATCTAGTGTTCAGTAATTAATTTCATGTCAATGCCAAACGGGAAGCATACTTGAGGTCTGCAAGGTTGGACGTCAGTTTATATGCCATTACTATTTTACGTGGTGTCAGTGTGAAAATATGGAGTCCAACATTTATTGATCCCTTTTATTGAAGTTAGGGACCAGATCCAGAGTTGTATCACAGAAAATGCGCTGTGCAACACATCCCGGGTTGCGTTTTTTTGGCCAAAATGTGCTACTGTGAATAGCATGCAAAAAAGCACCCCAAATAGACCCGCAGTTTAGCGTCTTGGGTCTTTTGGGTCTTTGTTTTTTTTTTATTCTTGTGTTTTTCTCCTTCCCTATTCTATTTTGTGTTTGTGTTGTGTGCAGCATTTAATTATGTTTAAACATTTTTTAATACATTTGACAATTTTGCCATTTCTAGCTTACATTTATCTAAATGGGGTTTACAAAATGCACACCAATGACACAACTAAGCTGCAAGCACTGCACAAAACCAAAGTTCAGGCTGACTATCAGCAAAGTATAGCAAAAATACCAGTGGCATCATCCCTAGCCAGATGTTCAATAAACACAATGCGCATAGCTATGCGCAACACCGGACACGCCCCAAAATCTCATTAAAATATCCTGGCACACCCATTCATCGGTGTCCAAAAACATGGAGGTGCAGAGGCACGCAGACGCTAATGTGAACATCATTAGCGGCTGATTCAGCCTTCATTGAGCATGCGCAGTGCGAAAACACGCAAAATAAATTTAATTAAACATGCACATTCAGCCCCAATAGGCAACTCTGGATCAGCCAGGATCTGGCAGCGTTTGGATCCAACCCATTGTTATTTCCTTCTTGTTGGTTTCTTTCTCTACCATGTTTCTAATAAGCTTGAGTTCAGATTACAGTCCTGCTAAGGGTTAAGTGGCTTGAGTGGCAAGTTTATGCCATGGTAAGGTGGGTCCAAGATGAACCTAAGTACCAATCATAAACACATGGCCCATTAATTTCCTATGACAACTCTGCCTCCAACACCTTTAATGCCATGCCATGTTTGACATTAGATAGAGTGCTTGTCCCCCATTCATTTGAAACAATATATTTT
Organism: Platyplectrum ornatum; assembly: GCA_016617825.1. Classification (NCBI taxonomy): domain Eukaryota; kingdom Metazoa; phylum Chordata; class Amphibia; order Anura; family Limnodynastidae; genus Platyplectrum; species Platyplectrum ornatum. Next base: position 35,732 of record JABWIB010000627.1, on the reverse strand, counting down.
CAAAGTGGAGATTAAATATGACATAATGAAATTGCTTTTGAGCCTCTGTAATGACTTAATGTCCACCTGTCCATAATAAATAATGAAATCAAATAGCATTTATATCTGCAGACTGTGTTTCATTAATTGTTTGCAGTATTACTGTCAGTTGTAATGTTTAAATGATATCTAATGCTCCATTTACACCAAAACAAAACTTTTTGTGAATTAAACAGCAATTATGTTTATGCCTTGCTTTCTTATCTCACGTTGACAAGCATTTTACAGCAATTAATTGATGTTAGCAGAGTCAACTTTACCACTCTATTTAAATTACCTATTTAATCAAGATGTTTAAAATGCTGTATGCTGCTTTCCTATCACAACAGAATTACAGCAAGATGCTTACTGTAGGAATATAGAAACAGACAGAATTTAATGCTATAATGGTTTAATAAACATATATTTACAGAATGGGCAACTGGGTGGCAGAGCAATTAGATAAAACTGTAATTATACTAAACAGTTCCCCAGTTTTTAATATATATATATATATATATATATATATATATATATATATATATATATATATATATGCATGTAATATTGTAACTAGTTACCTGACATACATGTCTAGTAATCAGGGCCAGTTCTACCTACCATTAGCAATATTAGGCAGTCATCTAGGGCACTGTGGTGGGGGTGATTTGTTGAATATTGCTTTGGGTGACTAAAGACCTAGTATTGTCCTTGCTAGTATTATAACATTATATTTATCAGTATCATTTATTTACACTATCAACATCAATATTCACCATAAACTATGTGGCAAACAAAGCACAGAATAGAAAGAACAACTGAGAGCACTATTAATCCATCTCATCATTTTAAATCGATTTCATTTATTGTTATTTCAGGGATTAGAATGAATATGAGCCAGTGATGTGAAACCTGGACAAATGTAGACTAGTGGAATTTACTGAACTAGTCCAAGAGGAGTAAAGGGATTGGATGTCATACAATAGGCATGAATTGGAACCCTACAGGGACGCTTGCTGGACACTTCTGCACTTGACACATCATGGTCTGGTGTGTATGACTAATGTAACGAGAGGTTTCGGTTTAGGATGCAGTAAGGGAAGATTTAGGGTTAGGCTGCAGAGAGGAGTGGTTAGGGATAGGCTATGGATAGGATTACATTTATTGCTAAGTTTCATGTCAGAATGTTAACTATTATATGGAAACACAGAATATAATAGAAGTCAATGGAGATTTGTAATATTTCAATTACAGCAGTGGGAGAAGTGCCGGTATGGCATACCCCCGTATACACCCCCACTTTGAGCCCTGATTTGATATATATGATTTAGCTAATTTATTTATTTTGCCTTAAGTTAAATAATTAGTAAGTCCTTTACACAAGAGAAAGAATCTCCACTATTTAGCTTCACGGACATAGAATTATATTTCCTTGTCAGTTTTTTATTATATTGTAAACTGTTGAATAAAACCATCTTCAAGCTACGTGTATTCTATGTGCTGGACCATGTCTTCATTGCTAAGTATTCTTATGTTTAAGTTATTTTAAAAGTACAGGCTACTTTTAATATATTACTTTACTCCTTCATTACATATGCAAAGCTTAGAACAAATGGAATTACTTTATTGGGGAAAGGTATTCAATTGCAGAAACAGGAAATGGCACTATGTTACTTGATTCATGTTTATTACAAGACTGTAGCTGGTGGGCCTGTAAAATGTAAAATATCCTAATAAGATGTCTTAAGATTTAGGCTATATTCAGCTTTGTGCTATGAACCAGAACTGGATTCTCTACCCACTTCCCTATTTGATAAATCATTCCTTGAGCAGTTTTTAGCAAATGTTTTGGCTCATAGGCTCATACGTTAAGAAATGTAAATTATTTATGAATTTTCTAATTTTATGGCCATGGTTCTTCTGAAGTATAGTAAAATAAACAATTATAGTTTATGAGTCAATAGACTGCAAGTGTAAATGGAGTAAAATCAAACATTTTCATCTTAAGCTTAGAGAACTGCACTTCCTGTCATTATAGAATATCCATTCGACTATACAATATGGTAATAAGAATTTGTCTGCTCAAACAATATGACAGAGACTTTGCTCATAAATATTGAAATCTGCAACTTAGCGTAAACTGTAGCAGACTGGTATCAGGGAAAAAATACAAGCTTGTTATATTTTGCATGTGCACACAATGATATTTTCTAAGATAAATGATAGCTAAGCACTGAGACATGCTTGTAGTAGTTTNTTAAGAAACATTATACTTTGACGTTCCTAGGAAATATAATGTTGTCAAGATGTAAAGACAGAGGCAAATGAGGACAAACAATAACATATGGCAACCCGCAGAAGATATTGGTATAGGCTAAATGAACTACTACATCATGCTCTGGGGAATGGGGTACATTTAATAATGACCCAAACAACCCACACATGCAAAGAAGCAAAAGTAAATATAAACTATTTACCTATTAATCGAAAACTCAAAGGCAATTCAATGCATAAGTATATTATCTAGCACAATATANAACACATATCACACAAGNNTACCACACGTTAGATTAATGTAAANAATAGTGAAAATATTTCAATATCTAGTAATGTCATTTTTTAAATTGTCTGAAGCTTATATAACACAATCACAAAATGAAAAACTATAATGCTAGAAAAAAAGTAAATTAGCAACACAATGCATTCTTAATAAAGCCACTTCAATATGATCCATAATAGATAACTAAACAAGTTAACATGGGTTGAATGTATTATATCAACCCAAGGAGAGGGTTGGTTGATTTCTACAGAGTTTTATACCAGAAAGGCATAATGCTTATTTACAATTAAATGACTGATAGTATAACTGATGATGGTTACATGTTACTTAAAGAAATCAAAANAAAAACTACTTGTAGCATCCTGTTCCTAAACACAATTGAGTTACATAATAAAATCAAAAAGCTTTATTTGCTAAATGATATTAAAAAGAATGTTTCCGTGTATGTTCTAAAAACAACAGTATAACAATGTCTTATGTTAAAAACATGTTTTNATTGATTTTATTCACAAAAAATAATTTTTGCCCCAATGAAATCATTTACTTCTTCATGTATTACATTGACTCACAACTTACTGAAGTATGGGCAAAACCATGTTGAATTGCAGGGGAGGTAAAATGAATGTCAGTGTTTGCATGCAGGGAGAATACTTTATTTTTGCATTTTGCACACAGATACTGACCAGCGTTACTGTTACACTCTTATTAGACTTGGGCTGGAAACATCAGCAGGGCAATTTACTAAAAGGTGTGTTTGAGGCTGTTTCAAAACCGTTGCAAACTGCAGTATATCAGCATTTTTTGATTTTTTGCTGTGGTTTTATTCTGCGGTTTTGCTTATTCACTATCCGTCAGTTTTTATTTTAAACCCTTGTCTAGTTTGATGGTTTTTTACTGCAGTTTTACTGTGATTTTTCATTCAGTTTGCCTTTNCGTCAGCCATCTTCAGAATCTTCTTCAAAATTGCACCTAATTTCATGATTCTGTATCCTGGATATTATAAAACCTGCCTACTTCCTTCTATCAGTGAGGCAGTTTAGAGGAGTTTGGTGTGAGAGGGAGAGATATTGTGGGTTGGAGTGACGTTTTGGTAAATTTAATTTTAGCGACAGTTGTTGCTGGTGAGTGAAAGTTTTTGTTTCCTTTGATGAGGATAGGGCCAATGGTGCTCCTCTACACCTCAAACTTTAAATGAGCACAATATAAGATCTTCTAAATCTGCGCTCTAGTTGACGCATTGCTACCATGCTACTGAGTTGCTAGGTGCCTGGGCTATGACAACAACATATGCCNGAAAGTGTGTCCTGTGGGGTAAAATAGTTGCAGCCATGAATGCAATAGGACAATACAAGCGAACCAAAAATGATCTGACATGGCATGGTATCCCTCGCTGGACCTGGACCTGGGGCTGGACTTGGACCTGGGGCTAGTGATGGTCAACCTCCTCCTCTGCAGCATGTGATTTGTGTACTACCACACACAACAGCCAGATATTGTTTGAGGCACCAACAATATCCATGACATAGGCATGCTTGACAGACTGAGGCTCCTTTATATATACCCTTATATTAGTTAGCTAATTCATTGCAAGGGAGACCAGCAAAATTGCAAGGCTTCTTCTATTTGTTTTTGCGGTTTCAGTCAATAGTGCCTAAAGTCTGAATCTGGTCCACTGATTCAGAGTTTTCTGTTGACATATAATTTACTTGTTTTACATGTTCATTAGTAGGATAAGGACACTAATAAATGGTTAAAATAAATAAAAACAGGTCTCCAAAGTCTACCTTCTATTGGTTAAATGACCGTATTTTTAAGAATCATGACTTACTAATTTGAAATAAAAAGAGATTCTTAACTGTTGTAATTTTTCCAGGTACAATGCTATAATAAAATCACTAGGACTGCAGCAATAAATTAAAAGCACATAGGTCCATATATTCTATTTCTGTGATAAATCCAGCTGATGAGTTAATCCTTTAACGCTACATGAATACAGGGAATAGGATTAATATTCAAACTTGCAACAGTTGTTTGTTCACTTCTATCATATGAGCTTATAAATATTATAGAAAGATCAAAACACTAGTCAAAACACTAGTCAAAGAACTTCTGTAACCCAGTTTCAACAGTGATTCATCTGAAGAATGGATACACAATTTACACACTTTCCATGAAATCAACAATAATAGGATTTAGTATAACATTTAACCTGCAAGATAAATACTATTCCATAAGTAGGTTTAAAAAAGGCATACGTAATTTGTTTACCACTGTGGGTTGTTTACTAAAAATATCCAACACAAAAAAAAAGCTGCATGGATTATTTTTTGTGTTTTGAATAACCACTGGAATAACTTTGGAATACCTACTTTCATTAACCACAGATGTCCTCACTTAGGACTGAAGCCAAANATTTAGCTATGTTCAGAACTCTGAGACACCAGACCTGAAAAGATGTGCTGTTAAATGCCTCCGCATCCGCAGATTCAAACACAGATGCGGGCACAAAGCCACAGCTGCCAGAGGCCCGTATGTTATTGAGATTGATGAACCTGTCACTGGACACTACTCAAGAATGGTGGACCAGTACCTCTCGCTTTGCCTTGTCAGGGAGACCCTGACTTGGAGTTAGACAGGGACACTACCCAAATGTCCTCTCCTAGGGCCAGATTCAGCTTTTCACTCTCATGACTATTACACTCTCATGGGCAAAACCATGTTGAATTGCAGGGGAGGTAAATTTAATGTGACAGCTGATGTTTCCTAGTCCTAGTCTAATAACAGTGTAACAGTAACGCTGGTCAGTATCTGTGTGCAACATGCAACAATAAAGTATTCTCCCTGCATGCAAACACTGACATTCATTTTACCCCCCTGCAATTCAACATGGTTTTACCCATGAGAGTGTAAATCATGAGTGTAAGTCATGAGAGTGAAAAGCTGAATCCAGCTCCTAGTGTTCCACGTGCTCTCTCTCAACTCTTCCTCCATCCCTTCCCCCTTGTCTTCCCCTTCTTTTCCCTACATGACTTTTCTGTTCTGATATCTAAGCTTGCCAGCGATACTGTTGCTGCATCTTCTTGATGTCACAATGTTTTACTTATATTGTATTGACTGTATTTCCTTGTGCTGTTTCTTGATTGATTGTCATGTGTTTTGCCATTCTGTTTAATAAAAATCAGTTTAAACAAAAGTACCATATGATGGACTGGAGAGTAAATACAAAATAACGTATGTATACGCATTCTATCTGCATTCTTTATAGAACTGGATTTGAAGGATCCAGCATTCTGTATTGTTCGATATTGGCATAGGGGGGGGGGGGGGGGGGGGAAGGTATTTAAACGGTACAGTAAGAGTTGGTTTCATCCCTTACGTACCATCCAGACCAATGGTGAGACGAAGTTATGGTAGTGTTCCCAGTGTGATTACCTTTATTGACCTGTGATGTGCATGGAAATTCAGTTTAAGCAACTCTAATACAATTATACCACTAAAACTACCTAATATGTAGATGCTATTTCTTTATTCTCATATTTTATTTTTATTTTAAAATGTAACTAACCTAAAAGTTGGGCAACATCCCCACATTTCAATCTCCGTGCAATCTCCCTGCTTAGTAAATTTAGGCCCAAGGTTTTAGTTGGCTGGAGCGCTCACTTATGTAATATTGTAAACCTGCCCTCAACAGAATGGAACTGTGATTGTTATATTCTGTATTTGTTATGTTTCCAGTTAATATCTTTCCCCAGCCTCCGTTCATTATTGTAAATCATTATTGTAATCTCTGTTGAACGGCTCTGTGTGTGATTCCTGAGGGTGGGGACACTGGACCCGATTAGAGTGTTGAAGGGAAAGGGAGGAAAGTGGTCCTTGTATAATAAGGAGGGAGGAGGGTAGCAAGTGCCCTTCTTGGACTTGGTGCCCTGCATAGCGGGTACAAAGGCAGACCACTCTTACAACAGTACAAAACCAGGTCCTTACCCTTTAAGAAAACTGCCACTGATTAGGCTGGAGATTCAGGAAGTGTGTCACAGACACTGGGACAAGTTCAAGTCCATTGGGGTTGGACTGTTTAGCTGAGGTGTACTGGAAGCTGGGAGACATGACAAAGATTCTGCTCATTAGAGGTAGGAGAAGAAAAGAGTTAAACAGACTGAAACTGCGGAGGTTAAATGCAATGGTTGAGCACACTGGAATTGTGGAGGTTAACTGTACAGTGTGAGCATACTTGAACTGGAAAATCCACATAAATGGCGTACAGTGCGTAACTCTGGATCTAGTCCCTTATAAGCAACCAATAGTATATGTAAGCAGTAGGGCCAGATTAACCACAGGTCGATCAGGGTGGCTGCTCTGAAACACCCATACACAAAGAACAGGGGCCAACACACAGAACCGTTTTAGAGGCATTTGTATTAAATGGACAGAAATTGAGTCTGGGCAAACATTAAAGTTGAGTTAAAAAGTTGAGATTGGACACACATAAAAGAGGCAGACATTGAGTTTGTCTATAGTTCTTGTTTAATATACTGCATATGTATATTTATATATTTTTTTTGTTAATGCTTTCTAGGGTTAGTTGCCCAGGGGCCCCCACAAATCTTAATCTGAACCTGATAAGCAGCAACTGTCAATGGGGCTGATCCAGATTTGGGAGTAAAGGCAAACCATGTTCAACAACAGTGGGAAGCACATTTAAAATCTGTACATTTTTAAAAAATTGATCTAATATCCAGGATACTAGAAACTGAAACTTGAAGCTTAAAAACACAAGCAGTGATGCAGATAATACATTGAATCAATGGTAGAATAAGTATTTTTTTATCTTAGTGGTCGGATCATACATTGATCAATCATGTGCAAGAACACGGTATAACAGTTTGCCATAAATTTCTTATTAGAATAATCAGATTAGATGAGCAGTGTTTCTAAAATTGGATGTATAAAGTAAATTTAATATGATATGGGTTTGGGAAGATTCTATCATAACTACTTAAAAATATATTTGATAGTTAAGGTCAATTTATAATAGTTTAACTAGATCATATTTGTTTTATTCTTGACATTAAGCGTACAAAAAGAATCATGTATTTAAGACCTTGTGTGGTTGGCTTTACTAACCTCTACATATTTTTAACAACAACAATAGAGGAGGAACCCTTCCATAATGGGCTATTGTGAGTATAGAAGGATTTAATAAAAAAAAAAAAAAAAAAGATTTAAAAAGTCATTGAATCAATTACCTTTTGCTTTCATTTCAGAACTAGATGCTTCTGTAATAACTTATGTCAAAATTCATCTTCAAATAACATAATTGTTTCATTCATCACAGTAAGCAGCAAATTATTAATCGATAATGTATACTTATGTCATTTATACAAGATTTTTAAAACTTTCATTGGACCTCTTCAGCATTTCATATTTTATACGTACGAATAAATGAAAGCAAAAATTATAAGACATATAACATTTTATTTTACAGGACACTGATTAAGGTCAGAAAGTTTATAGAAGTATACGGAGAGTTGCTTCTCACATCGCTTATACTGTATGATAAATCATTTACTTATAATAACAACTAAGTGGTAGATTTACTTGTTTGAATTTTTGCAATAAAATTTACTAAACTAGAAAAATTTTGTTTTCTTACAGGACTGTAATTTTGTTTAGCATCTCAATTTATAGCTTACGTAAAAATACAAAACACCTAATTTACTGTCTGGCGGTTTAAAAGGTGGTTTACAAAACGGCAAAAGAAAGAAGCTGTTTAAATACAAAATTGCATACATGCAAATAACTAAAAGCACCAGCATGGCCATGTGTCCCATAGACCAATTAAACAAATAAACAGATATAGAGGTGCTCCTGTGCATAAAGAATGGGTATATGTTTTGCAGGGTATTGATACAGGATGGATTCCTCACCTAATCCACCAAAAAAGGGCCAAGACCAACCAATCATAGTCTCCAGTATTATCAAAAGTAGGGATACCTGTGCACCCCTGCGCTTCTCAATCCTATACACTTCTATTGAGCAGTCTTACTTTCAGTTGTTAAAGTTCCACTTTAATTAGCATTAGGCAGTTATGTGTTTAGAACCCCGGCTGGAAGTGGGGGTGTATACGGAGGTATGCCATACTGGCACTTCTCCCACTGATGTAATGGAAAAATGTAAAATCTCCATTATTTTATGTTTTCATACCTCCACTTCTGAATGTCCAGACCACCGTTTAGAACCATACATATGTTCTACACATGCAGTCCTAAGGAAAAGGGTACGTAAAAGATCTGTGTGTTGGCAGCCCAGTCCATACTGTACAAATAAATGCTTCTTTCTGGTGACAATCTGCATTGTACAGAGTTAAGGAGTGTATGCAACTCTGGGTGGACCCTTAGTTATTATTATTGTATGATATAGCTTAGAGGAATTTAAAGTAGATTTTATCTATGTGGTGTATCCTGTGTTATGAATCCCTAATTAGATACATTTGACAGTATATCATTTTATGTTAGTTCGGCACAGCTCAGGGTATCCTGCATGTCCTGATAAAAATGTAAGAAAAAAATCCCTTTGATGAACTTGTTGAAAGAAAACAAGAGTAACATCACTGATTATATATTTTGTCCTGAAACAAGGTTTTTTCTGTAAGTTACCATGGAACGCCCTGGATTGGCAGAGGTTAAACAAGATAAAGAATGTATTTTCTAGTAGCTGTTATGATAAGTCTACTGCAGTGTAGCAGGAATATGCAGCCACTAGAAATCCCTATGGGAGAAGAGATTAAGAGATACTGGAATAACTATACAACATGTGATAGGAATATAACAGGAGGAGGTAGAGGGAAATCAGGATGGGTTCGGTTATTGGAATAGAATTCAGACCTGATTTATAAACATTGAAATGTGTACACAAATTCTATATCTGCAAACCATTTTTGCAAGAAGGCTTTATATTCTAGCAAATCATAAATATATTACAGATATACAGATTTTCTTTTATTGATGTTGGCATCAGCCCAGAAAGGTGTGGAAATAAGAAAATCCTTAAAAGCAAATAAATACTATAAAGGCAAATATTTATTTAAAAAAAGATGTTATGTACAATACTATAAACAAAATGTGTTTATGTAGCCTTTATCACACTGACTTATCAGTGGCATTATCTGCAGCAATAATTAAGTTGTTTGCTGTCTATTCTGGGTTTTGGATTTAAACCAAATAAAATTGGCAATGGGCTTCAGTGATGGCACCTTAAAAATAATTATAAGATGCTTTTCTATAAAAAAAAAGGTGTTAGTGTAATAATTGGTATTATTCGGTAATATTCGGATTCATCAACAATATTGTCCTAAAAAGCCTTTTTTACCATAAGCTGGCCATACACTACACAATTTTAACCCAAATCCACAAAATCATAGATTTGGGCTAAAATCGCTATAGTGGATGGCCAGTCTCAGACTCAATACCGGCTCACGGCTGTCATCACAAAACATCCCACACATTAATATATAACAAGAAACAGAGTATCAATACTGTAGTTTGCAGCCATACACATACTTTGTAACTTCAAAAGTCCGAGAATAGTAACATAATCACAAGTGTGAAAAGGTGCTCAACAATGAATAATGCTAAAACCTGAAGTCTGATACCCCTTCGAATTAGCTTGGTGAATTTTATAGCTAGACAGCCTGAAAACCCATGTCATATTATAGGAAACACCCAAAGAATATTTGTTCATTCAGACCCATAGGTTTGTAAATCTATTGACATTCACTTTGCAGATGTCAGATGAAACGATTGGCCACAGTTTTTTAGCTGCTTGTTGGTGGAAAAAACTTAGATGTTGATACTCAGTTACCCATGGAATTTTTGGCATAGTCTTTTCTTTGGTCTGTGGTCTCAACAAATCCTTTCTTGTCACCTTCGCGATCTTGTCTCTGGCCTTCTGAAGCCATTCATCAGCATAGACCCTGGAAGCAAATTTATTCAGTGTATGCTCTATTTGTTGTTCAGCCATCTCTGGTTTACTATTGATCTGCCGTATCCTGACCAATTGTTAGTAAGGCAGGCCCCTGATGAGAGCTGACGGATGATGGCTGCTGGCCAATAGAGGAAGATTTTTGTCAGTGGGTTTGTAGTACACTGTAGTTTGTAATGTTTCCCCTTCCGATACACAAGGACATCAAGATAATGCACTTGTTTGGGATCAGTCTTCATCCATTCATCCACCATGTCCATCATACTCTTGAAGGATCTTCCGAGTCAGTCCAAATTAAGAAGATATCATCAATATAACGTATAAAGACTTTAATGTGTTCCTTATAATCCTTATTATTAAGGAATAACTCC
>JABWIB010000626.1:85726-106025 GCA_016617825.1 Platyplectrum ornatum | reverse complement strand
AGAGGACGACTGGGCTGCTATATTTAAGGTGACTCATCAATGCTCCCGGAGTCTCTCTGTCATCGAGACTCAACTTAAAATCCTGACTCGGTGGTATAGAACCCCTCAGCTCCTGCACTCCTTTCTTCCCTCGGTTCCCGCCTCGTGTTGGAGGTGCAACCTAGCAATTGGCCCTATGGCACATATCTGGTGGGGTTGCCCCGCTCTGTCTTCGTTCTGGGAACAGGTCCTTGCCATCACTAAGCAAATCTTAGGCCCCGATATCCTTACTGGCCCCAATTTTTGGTTGCTCTCCCTGCCTCCAGGCCCTCTGGCCCATTTCAAACACTCCCTCCTCATGCACTTGGGGAATGCTGCCAGGGTGACCATCCCGGCCCGCTGGAGATCTGCTTCGCCTCCTTCCATCCAGGACTGGTTTCGTAGGATGGAGTTCTACCGCTCCATGGATGATATCATCCTCTCTGCTACCGACCGTTACCCAACATACCTCGCGACCTGGGGAGCCTGGCTCCGCTTCACTGAATCTGAGCAGTTCCTGGACCTGTCAGCTGTTCCACCTCCGCAGTCAATCCTTCAGCCTGTCCCCTACTCCTCTCACTGAGGCCACTATCCCCGCCCCTCACCCCCCCTTTTTTTTTTGTACCCCACCTTCCCCCTCTTTCCCGCTCTCTGCCCTTTTCCCCCTGTCTCCCATTTGCCTTGTTTCCGATATTGTTCCTCTGTTCATCATATATGATACATGTTATGCTGTTGCATTCATTTTCTTGTACCAGTTTGCTGTTACACGTTGAAGTGCACTGTTTGTTCCTGTTTATGAGATGCTCTGCCTGCTGTGCATTGTCTATTGTTCAATAAACAGAGATTTGATACTGAATGTGTTATTGTTGTGAAACTTTCTGTCCTCTAATCTTAGCTGGTGATTGCATGTCCTCTGTACAGTTCTAGAGGTAAAGAATTCATTCAATGCTCTCTGTACTGTAGGGTTGCCACCTTTATCAACAAAAATTACTGTCCAGGGTAGAAAAGGGCTGTGGCTTTGGGGGAGTGACTTGGGGTAATTACCAGACAGGCCGGTGGCAAACCTAGCCCCTATACACTATATACAGACACTGTACAGTACATTGTCACTGTACACAGTCACTACACAGACACTATACAGTCACTGGTGGAGGAGACAAATAAAGAAAACATCTAGCAGAGATTGCATTTACCCTGGGACCTCATTGCTTTGCCATTACACTTACACACAATGTCTATTCTAATAGAAAATGTATTCCCCAGTCATCAGGTGACTCATGAACATGCATTGCAAGTGTCACATATAAATACAAATATTACTGATTATCATAATCAAGTTATAATCAGAAATGATACTACCTGTCACCCTGACCAGGTTCTGAATGACTCCGACGTAACTTTTTATTTGTTAATAAAATATAATAGTAAAATAGTAAATAGAACCCCCCATGAAAAACCTACCGGAAATTACTGTTGCCGGTTAAAAATAATATTGGCACCAGCCTAATGGTAGAATTAGTGTAGTGTCTCCTCCAGCATAGCTCCAAACCCTGAACTCAGACAACATCTCATTAGACCAATCCCAATCTCCCTGCTTAGTAAATTTAGGCCCTCCTGTGTAGTTCTGCACTCACTGTTTCCTTCTATTCTCACCTACCATGCTGATGGGGGCTGAAGCATCATCTGAGTTCAGTGACAGTTGATTAAACATTTTTTCAGTCTAAGGGTGTACTGGGCATGTGTAAAGCATTAGCTATGGACTAATACTTGTACACTAATATTTGGTTTTCTTGTTGAATTTTGTTCATGCCTATTATGCACCTGATCAATGACCAATAAATTCATCAGAGCAACCATTTTCTGCAACTGTATTTGGAATCAGGGATAAGATCAGTAACTGACAGGGAGACGGCTTACAGAAGCTATTTGGAGGCTAGTGTATTTTTTGTGGAGTTATTTCAGTTTCAATTAAAAAACAATATGGACCAGATCCAGACTTTAAGTACTATTAACTTACTCACAACTTACTCACAAGTGGGAAAAACCATGTGGAATTGCAGGGGAATTAAATTGTATTAATTGCAAACAGTATTAGAGTTGAGAGATGATGTTTCCTAGCACAAGTCTAATAACAGTGTAACAGTAACGCTGATCAGTATCTGTGTGCAAAAATTAAGTATTAACCCTGCATGCAAACACTAACATTAATTTTATTCCCCTGCAATTCAAGTGGTTTTGCCCACTTGTGAGTAAGTCAATGTATGATCAGTGCTGTCACCAATATGCTAATCAGCAGAAGAGGGATCCTCATTATTTTATGTATTTAAAACATGCCCGTGATGAAATTAATTCTATAAAGAAGCATTATAGGTAGTATAATAAAAAGTTTAGAATAACACTCATTTTTTTTTTTTACACTTCATCTTTTTAACACCAGTCTTTACCTTTGATGTATTGGTGAGCATGAAAGTAATATAAAATAATACCTGATACTTATTATTATTAGAACAAAATACAACAGTGTATGTATATATTTTTAGATATGTATTTATAAGATAAGGTGTATTTTAAAATGTATTTTTTTATTTATGGGAAAAATTTGGAGCCATAGCTCAGGTATTTGCTCATGGAAAAAGGGTGACGTGTGAAACTGCAATATCAGAACAATGTAATGAGACACCTTTACAATGTCTAAAATGTAAAGCTTGTTTCAAGACATTTTATAGTCAAAATTGTTTTTTTCCCCCCAATTTTATTTTTTCTTTCAACAGGCCTCTTAATTCTTATTTCACATTTATTTTGAAAAACTCAAATATTAGCAAATAAATGACAGAACAATGTAACCACATAAAACATTTCTCCATATATAATAATAATACAAAACTGTGGGTTGTACAATGCCACACAAATCATATAGCAGTCTTTTCTTGTATAAATATTGAATAATGTCACTATTTAAATACATGTCATAATATGTTTACCTTCTTAACACACAAGTGAAAAAGAATGAGAGAACTCCCAAGTAAGGTGTCAAATTTTTGGCAATAATCATTTAGGAAAAACTGTTTAATTCTACAGATGGCACTCTGGTTTTTAGAACATCGACTACGTGAACCCAATCTTTATATAGCTAAGCCAACTGCTAGTGGGCACAGATCTTTAATCTGATCTTCATGCAATAAGAAATACAATCCTGGTCTGCAAATATTCGTATCCCGTAAAAACACCCAACTGTAATAAAGACATAGTTAACAATGGTAAACATCTTTGTTCCATATATCAAATATAATGTTTCCATTATCTTCGGTCTGCAAACTGATATGCCAGAATTTGGTAGATCTCATGGCTTTTATTAATAACAAATAATCACTTTCACAGTAGGCTTTGACGTTCTCCTATGAACATATTCATGCTGCAAAAAAAAATGAAAAAAAAATCAAGTCATACAGTGAATTACAATGCTTTAAAACATTCATATATTGTAATAAACACATCTTTGAAGTATAATGCATTTACCTGCTCAAATAAAAAAGTGTTTTAATATTTACTATGTGTTTTATGATACAACTACTGCTAATTGATGGAATTGGAAAATGGAATTACTATTTTCTATTTTTATCTATTTTTGAAAGAACAGATTGTAACACCTTCCTACCAGCGCCCATTGAATTTGTCATTTATCAGTCACATTTCAAAGTCAGAATATCTTGCGGTATAATCACTGGAAAATGAACAAACACATGCACACACTTTGTTTTTTGTCTCAACGTGTTTATCTAAATCACTTATATCTTGAGACCTACTATATAAAGGTTAAAGTATAATACATACATTTGAAATATTAAGGAATATGTTGTTGGTGTTGCAAAATGTGAAGAAGGCTGACGCTGCAGGCTCCAAAATCCCAGGTAACTTGTTCTTTTCATCAGCCTCTTGTTTAAAAACTTGGTGGCTACAGTTCTTTGCTCACACTCAAAAATCTACCTATGTAAAAACAGCAAAAAACAGTTAATCTAATACAAACGGAGATAACCATGTAGCCTAGATTTTATATGTAATTATGCTCCTGTAATTGCGGTCCACAACATTGTGCGCAGGCCCAAGCAGGGCGATTTCATTTACACTTTTATATTACAGGAATTCCTAGCAAAAATACATATTTACATAAAAAGAATAATACTTCAAACCACTATAAAGATTTTTTTAATCCAATTAGTAATTTGTAAACAACTATAACAATTTCTGTAGTGTTTTGACTAATTACCAGCTTGAAATGATATTCTTAACATTTTATAAGTGTTAAAATTGAAGGAGTGAGTAAAAATACCACAGCATCAATTCTTTTATGTACACTTGCAGAAAGTCAGGGATTTTGAAGGATATAGTCATGTGTATGACTTATGTAAACTGAATGAAATAGTCAAACTTTTCTACAAAAATGAGGTTGTAGAAGACTGTTTCATGGCAAGACTAAGCACAGCAACAAGAGGGGTATTTATACTGCATCAAAAAGGTCTCTCCCAGACAAAGATTTCAAAGCAGACTGCGGTTTCAAGATGTATCCTGTTCATACACTTTGGAAGACGCACAAAGAAACGGGCAATAAACATAGAAAACAAATGCAAGAGCCGGGTACCAACATATCAGACAAATGTGTCAGGCTTTATAGGAGAGATCAGAAGAGGGTCAGGAACAGACTTCAGGCAATGACCAGACTCCGAGGCGACCACCCTTCCAAGCAGAGAGAGCGGGAGGCAAGTCCAGTTTTCCAATTGGGTAAAAATATATTTCAGGACAGCCGAGAAATTAGCTCGATAGAGGGTGGAGTACATGTAGAAAAATTGTAGTAAACATATTGTAGTAGTGGGTAGTGGAAGACGGGACGAACAGCCTGAAGTAGGGGCAAAATGCAAAAATAAAGTCCAGAGGATTAGAGCAAAAGGTCACAATAAACTGAGCAGGAGGAATCCAGTGGCAGGTCAGGACAGCAGCCACCATATGGAAATTATCCCAGATAAGTCACTATTAGTAAGATCTGAAGATTCCCTGATGTATTTGGGCATCTTTAGAACAATATTAAGACATGCTATAAGGACTTATGGACCTCTATATGCGACACAATGGGGGCACAATATGCAACTAGCAGCAATATTAATGATAAGCCGTTATTGCTGGGTTTAATAATAGGTACATCTAGTGTGTCAATTAAACATTGAGGACTGTTATATTGTTATATTATCTGTTATATTATCTGTAGAAATCTCAGAAACACTATTGATAAAGGAAAAAGCATTTGCTAAAAAACAGAGAGGATCAAATTACTTACCGTAACTTTTTTAAGAAGCTCAAAGTGCACATGTAAGTGAGCTGGATCAGGAGCCAAAATTAAAAAACAAAACAAACCCGACTTTATGTAAAACAGTTGTTTTACACATGCAAATAGCAGAAAATGACAACATTTTTAGCATGGACACACAGTGCACTTTCATCCCAAATCTGGATTCTGTGGTGTAACCATCTGGTTGAAGATCCCTAATATAGGAAAACATTACGGACACTGTGTCTACTATATACCTTTATATGTGTATTTTATTATTTTTGAAGTACATTGTTTGAAATGTTATTTTGAAATGTAACTGATATATGACACCATAGATACACATATGGTATGTAACTATGCTCTTCCATTACGGCCTCACCTAGAATACTGTGTTCAGTTCTGGAGGCCGTATCTCCAGAAAGACATACATACATTAGAGAAAGTTCAAAGAAGTCTGTTACAGTACAGATGAAAAGTGTCTATATTTGGCAATAAAATGAAAAAATTACAACTTACCATCATAAATGTAATTGGGATTCAGTAGCTGTTCAAAGAAAATTAAAAGAACATTATAATCCATTTTTTGCGTATAAAAAAAAAAAAAAATATATATATATATATATAAAAAAAAAAAAAAAAAAAAAATAAAAAAAAAATAATAAAAAATATTTAATAATAATAATAAAAAAATAATATATATATATATATATATATATATATATATATATAACAATAAATCTTTTTTCACAGAAACTGATGCATTAGGCTGGTAAATTTTTTTGGTAGCTAGGAAAAACTGATTCATTTAAAACAGGAACAAATTATAGAATAATTCTATCGGAGTGGGCATAAATAAGAACCAAAAGAGAATTTTAGGTTGATAAAACTATATGGGCAAAGCAAGTCAGATATCATGTTAGGCTTCTGTTTTTATATAAGACAATTAATATTCTAAAGGGAGTCTGAAGCCCTTTGAACGGCCAGTCGTTGATATGACAAATGCTATGCAAGTGCTTTAACAGACACAGAACATTGTTACTGCTTTTGTTTGACATATAATAGCTATAATATACAAATATACAAGTTTTAGTAGTAACACATTCCTTGCACAAATCTGAAATTTAAAGCTTTTGGAAATGTTATTTAGAATTATTTGGTAATTAATAAATATATGCCTGAAATGATTCTGTGCATTTGAGCTGCTTTACAAATGCTGAAAGATATTTCCTAATTAATAAGTCTTTGAGAATTGTCAATTATCATTCACAATAATAAATGGGAAGGTGATTGTAGAAGCTTGTGGGATACTTCAAGTGTCTATAGAATAAAACAAAGAAGTTCAAATAAAATCTCACAGCTATTAGATCTCCCATACAAATGAAATAGAAATGTGTGTGTGTATGTATATGTACTTTATTAGTAAATTACTCCTTAAAAGAACAACCCATCTGCAAGTTTTGCTTAGAGTTGGCACAATATTATTTTAAATAAAAAATTTCAGTTTTACCACTACCAATGCTTTAATAAATTATATCTCAATTCCAATTTTTATTCTGAGAAACTAAATTAATAAAAGTAAAATTCATAATAAGTGTTATTGTAGCTACATTGTAATATTAATAACAGGAAACTATTACTTTGCTAAGCTTAGATTCCTCAGCCTTTCCAATGTTATATTTTGATACTGGTGATAAAGTGCACTCTGAACGCCTTTATGCAAAGCTATATTTGCCTTGCCCAGTAATTACTCAAAATACTTATTCTAAAAATTCTGAACTGTGCATCACCACCAAGTGTCTTCATGTCTTCAGGGTACCTACAGTGACAGTTTTGAGACTTCAGTTGGCAGCCCATTTTTTCTCTTTCGAGGAGGCAAAGCTGTTCTGAAGAGACAAGGATGAGCTGATCGTGGCAGAGAGAGAGACAGAAGAAGAGGCAGCCAAGAGTTGTTTCAGGCCAGTTGTCTTAAATCAGACTTTACATTTCTTTTATGTACATTCCCTCACCAGAACTAAAATCCTTCCATAACTTTATAGTTAGAGGTGCCCCACTTTGATACAAAAGATAAGTTATAGTAATTTAAGTTGGGTAAATAATATAATTATAAGTATTATATAATTAGTTTAATTCAAAATGTATATTGGATTTAATTATTGTCTGTAGTATTATTTAAGCATTGAAAGTACAAAGCTGCAGAAGAACATCATTACTTTTATGCAAATGTTTGTGTGTGCATCTTCATCTAGAGTTATTTATTGTACGATATATATAATTTTGTACGCTTTGTTGACTGTTACTAAATTCACTGTAATATTGCGTGGTAGTTTAAGATATAGTTATTCATTAAGGGGATTCATTCACCTTTATAATAAACATAGTAAACTAATGCTGGGTACACATCAGAAAGATCATCTTTCCAATCAACAGATAAATGACCCTCACAGCAGAAATCTGTGAACTCAACAAAATGCATGTTATGTGAGTACACACTGGACTCATTTCTGCTGTGAGGGTCATTTATCTGTTGATTGGAAAGATGATCTTTCTGATGTGTACCCAGCATAAGTTTTATATTTAAGAACCTGTTTTATTATCTAGTATTCCAATCTAATGACATCTATTTTACTGGTATTACACTGTAGACTATTGTCCATTTATGAATTACTTTTTACAGTAACAGTGGATAATAAAAAAAAGCCTCACCCCTACAGGTCTGGGAAAAGACTGACAACAACAGAAAAACTAAAATGGTGGTTAGCAAACATAATACATTGTTCCAGGAAAGTGATCATATGAGTTTCAATTAAATCTGTGCTGAAAATTAACAAGGTTTTATATCTATTATAAAACCTAAGCAATTGGACACTTTGGGCCAGATTCAGATTTACACTCAGTACTTATACGCTCATGGGTAAAACCATGTTGAATTGCAGGGGAGGTAAAATGAATCTCAGTGTTTGCATGCAGGGAGTTGTTTCAATCTCAGGGCTAGATTTACTGAGAACTGAGAAAAGTGGAGATGTTGTACATAGCAGCCAATTAGTATCTAGATGAAATTCTCTAGTATGTAATACAAAAATGAGAGCTAGACTCTTCTTTCCCCCAGTTTAGTAAATCTGGGCCTTTGTCATTTTTGGCTTTATAAATTGAATACAATTATTGTCCAATTTGTTAATATGAATATGGCAGGACTATATGTCATCCTTGCACAGATAAGTAATGTTATTAAATGAATCTCTGATAGACACAGAACATATTCCAAATTAATGCATGGAATGTTCAGGTTGTGCTTTTAAGTATTGTTTATAGTGATATCCGCCCTGTAAGCAAATGGCTGTGTTAAGTGCAAAGTCTTATTTATTTTTTTTGACATTTACCTTTACAGACACTTTATTGACCCGACCTTCTGTTGATTTAGGGTTTTCCAAAATTTCTTTTTTGCCTTTTTTTATCCTGTTTTCTGAATTCTTTTGTATTCTTAGTGCTGAATGCCAAGATGCTTTATTTCTGTAGAGGCCAATGACAAATGTTAAAACTACTTAATTCTAATCTTTAATTACAAAAAAATTTGTGGCATTATAATACATAAAAATAGAACTTCATGCAATTATAACAAAACATGTACTTTCCAGTACTTCTAGTGTATAATGCATAAATGTTTTCAGAAGCAGTTTATGCCAACTATGGTATGGTCACTCCATGTCATGAATTTCATGATTGTGGTAGAGCTTTCATGATGGTCTTGTTTTAAAGCTGAAAAAAAGGTTTTAACATAAACATACTTTTCATGGTCACATGATGATTAATCTTTGACCTTGAATAAGGGTTTTTTTTTCTTTAGTAAATAAAGTATGGTATGCAGCTATATATACAATCTCTCTGTGGTATAAATTTCATTTACTGATGACTTTAGCTAGGTACACACGGTAAGATAAATTGTTCCAATCCAAAGATTTTTCAAGAGTGGATAAAACCATGATGAATTGCAGGGGAGGTAAAATGAATGTCAGTGTTTGCATGCAGGGAGAATACGTTATATTTGCATTTTGCACACAGATAATGACCAGCGTTACAGTTACACTGTTATTAGACTTGGGCTGGAAACATCATCTCTCACCTCTAATACTAATTAATTTAATTTGCCTCCCCTGCAATTCAACATGGTTTTGCCCACTCTTGAAAAATCTTTTGATTGGAACAACTTATCTTACTGTGTGGACCTAGCTTAAGGGGGAAAAAAATTATATATATTTTTTGCCACAACTCTTAGGAAGAAGACGTGGTGGATAAGAACAGGACTAGAAAAAAAAAATCTAAAAATCACAATGTATATAGCTGCATAACATACTTTATTTTCAAAGAAATTAAATATGAACTTTTTATATACATATATAGTCAATATTAAAAGATGTCAATTATGGACCCTTAGCTTCAAAACAAAACCAAAATGAAAGATCTACCACAATGAAAGGCAGTAGTTATTAGTTTGTTAAAAGTTTACCTGGAAAGTAAAATAAAGTTTGAATTTTTAGTCATATTTGCAACTCTGTTACATGTATCACTGAGCACTAAGTTACTTTATGCCGTCAGGTTGAAAAGTCCCCTTTTCTGTGATGATTTGACATGGCATGACTATTTATAAATATCATATGCTTCTATGTATCTTTTTTGTATATATTTTTTATTGCATGAATTCATATTGCATATTATTGCACTTAGGACAAAAAAGCACCAAAGATCGATAAACAACATTTTTAACCAAAATATACATTTTTAAAAACAAATACAGAGCTCTCACACTGTATATTTACATTAATGCTGCCAGAACATTTAATTATAAAGGTTTCCACCATGCTTTACGAATAGCTTGGATGCGTACTTTTCATATTTAGAAAGTAGCAATTAGCTTTATAAGAAGATATTTACTGTTATCAGTAAATTCACCTACATTAGTATTTAAAAAACATAAAAACTCATGGATTGTATTTTAGTTGTATAAGTATTAGACAAAAGATAGTAATTCCCAAGTCCCTCAACAATATTCTTCTGTATCTTCTGCCAGAGCCCAACAGTTATAGCCCAGCATGTTTTATTAATGAAATCCTAATTCGCCAATGGTAATGCAACAGAAAAAAAATAAGAAAAAGAATAAAACAGAAAAAAGAAACTGAATGAAGCAAATATAATGTTTCTATCCATTAATCCAGTGTTTCCAATTATCCAATGTTAGCAATGTTTTTTGTTTTGTTTTTTTTTACAGCCAAAATGAAAGAAACTTTTAATACAGTGGATTCTAAATGGTCTCAAATAGAGAGCTAAGAATATATATTAAAAGTACATTATAATATGGTTGCACAAAGTTAAATTAAACACAACATAAAACATAGATTATATATATAAAAACCAATAATCTAAATAATCAAAGAATGTTTGTTGAAAGTGATCTTGATTTCTAATAAATGAAACAACCTATAAAAGGTACACAAGCAACTTTAAAATTACAGTAATTAAAATATGCTCAAGAAATGTAAAAGAACAAAACAAATAAAGCAGACATGTGAACAATATATCCACAAAATATTTGTTACTATTCTTGCTAGTCTGCTCCTTTAGAATTATGAATGGTGGCTCTCTATATAAAAAGTAAGTGAATGAATGAATGTATGATTAATATATATAAGGCTGTTTCAGATTATGTCTATATTTAACCAAAAAAGAACAACTATAAAATAAGAGGAAAATAAAAGAATAACATTTTTGAATGCAATAATACAAAATTAAGTCCCCAAAAATGTCTGCATATTTTGCAGCATCTTAAATAGCAGAAGGAATATTTTTAGAATTACCAAGCTCAGAGAATAGAAGCTTACTTTTAATAGTAAAATAGGTGTTAAATGCACATTTTGTATATTTTATTAGCTAGATTGAGGCTATGTGACTCGCACATGCAGTATAGGCTTAAAAGGTGTGCCTAATCACATCTAGGCTAATTTGAAAATTGAATGTGCTTGCCTGGAGCAAGTCCCGTATCTAAGGGTTGAGACAGTGAAAGTAGGCCGGAGTCCTAACAAGACCGACCTCAGCTACAATAAGAACAGATCATTCTGCATGTGCTAATTTTACTGTCACTGTGGCTTGCCTAAGTTTGGTGATGCCTAGGACGAATCCCCCCAAAAAGGTACCCACTGAATTGCCACAAGTTGATGAATGTCAGTAATGACCATTAAGCAGCAGGTAAGAGCCTTGTGGATTCCAAGATCAGTATAGTATGCTTTCCCTTACACTTTTTAAAGGATAATTATGTTTTTATCTCAGAGATATTGGATGACGATGCATCAAGACTACTGTTGCTATGTCCGCTTGTAACTAACACATATAAACTATGATGTGGTATATAGTTAAAATGGATGTTCACAATTTAAAGCGTATAATTAATAGGTAAATCAGATGATTTTCAGTATCTTATGGTCTTGACCATCTTTATTCGCTAATTTTACTGTTTTTGATTAACTAGCTATATTTCATTAAATAGCTAAATTTAGATCAATACAATACTTAATAACAACAGTGCCAAGACACAGACCTATTTAAATTAGTCACTCACCTCCTATCTTCATTGTTCCATCTTCAACAGTTTTAGGTTCTAGTGAAAAATCTTGTTTTTTTTGCTCTCAGATCTTCATAGGATCTGCAATTCTCTTCTACACGTAAAAAATAATCCCAGTTTACAGGATTTCTTTTGAACTGCAACCACTTCTGGGAATAACATTCGTTGTCCATTAATATAATCTAATCTCCAACTTTCTCTAAACTTTCAACATAAACTCATGTCTTCAGACATTGATACATTTGTCAACCTACCCACTTTGCTCTCCAAAATCACTTTCTATTACATGATTCAAATCATTTTTTTTATACTAAACAGCTCTGCTTAAAAAAATGATATAAATTTTATAGATTGCTTAAAACTTACCATACAACATGGATGGTCCATTATTTGTGATTAAGCATATAGTATTATGTACCAAACCCAATGCCCTATAAATTGTAAACTTGTAAGCCGGGCACTTTACTTACTTACTGGTTTATTATGATTGCAAAAATTGCTTCATGTTTGATGGAGCAGTTGTAAGTCTATTATTTCAAGCTTACCCAAACATTATGGGGTATATTTACGAAGCGGTGAGATTGCAGCGAGATTGGAAAGTAGGGAAGTTGCCCATAGCAACCAATCAGATTCAAGCTCTCGGTTTCGTTTTACACACTGGAGAATGTGAACTCAAATCTGATTAGTTGCTATGGGCAATATCCCCAGTTTTAAATCTCACCGTTTAGTACATATACTCCTATGTGTCTAGCACTAGAAGATAAACCAAATTTGATTCAAACAAGAATGATTTGGTCAAGAATTCTCCAAAACTGGAGAGAAAAGGTTTGCACCAGGGAGGATACTCCCTACTGAAATTATGGATACACTTTTAGATTAACAAATGAATTTGTTGCATTTCTTAATTTAATCCCCCATTAGACGGTGCACCACTGAGTACTGAACACACACACACACACACACACATATATATATATATATATATATATATATATATATATATATATATATATATACACACACACACACATACTCAAAAAAAAGTCTCTCACACTACCTTATATAATATGCCCTAACTGATATAAAGATATCAGATGACAAATCAGTTAGGGCACATTATAATAAACTAATAAAATGTAGTTTTATTATATATGAGGCTTAGGAACTCTACTGCCCCCAATGTAGGAGTGTAAAACTTTCTTCAATAAGATTGATTTGGTATTTATCTACAGGCTTAAATTGCTAATTATAATAAAAGTGCCACCTGGTTTTGAGAAGTCTGCTTATGTATAAAACAAAAACATTATCAAAATCTAAAAGCACTGCTATCTTCTATTAACATTTTAAGGATCATTAAACAAAGCAAGATGGTATTGGAAAAATGTATTACCTACTAACATTTTAATAATGTTAAAATAATTACAGTGCCCTTGACAGGGAAAATTCTATCCCATAAAGGTAATTTTGTATTTATGTAAAAAATTATATGAATAGAATTTTCCATTTGTTTCAGATGTTCTACATTTAGATATTTATGTTGCTTAAAAAACTAAATAATTATATTCTCATTAAGTTGTAGGAACAAAACATACATGGGGCCTGTGTTTCAGGCTCCACCTATTGGATTAATCTGCGATCAATACTGGAGCTAATGTGTCCATACTTTTTGTTCTCTACTAACACCTGTAGCAATAGTGGTTTCTTTCTATTATGAATATCAAAAATCTACTATTTATTAACAGGATTTACATAGCACTATAAGACAGGAATAGGCACCAAAGTGTGGGGGAAGAGGACCTTGCCTGCCAGCTTTCACTCTATATAAAATAATGCAGAATATCTCTGAAAACACATAGGGTCCGATTCAATACCTGGTTAAGACGCGGAAAAAACAGTTGTGCACTTTTTCGCGTTTATTATGGTAGCGAAAACACATGATCTTATATATGCGGTGTTTATAACAAATAATTTTAATAAGCATATGCTATGTTGTATAATAAGTATTAATTAGATATATTCTGGCATTCCTAAGCTTAAAATAAATTTCCTTGGGAAAAGGTAACATATTAGTCTTAGAATGCACAAGCATTGTTTAGGCCACTTGATCCTGTTTGATGATATACATGTTTTTAGATATAACTGTGTAGAGCATATATACTAATTGCAGGAAGATGGATATTTAATATGTGTTGGCAAAGGTTGATCAGTGTTACCAATGACATAATCTGGGTTACAGGAGAAAGTTAGAAAGTGCATGTCCCAAATGAACATAATTAAAGCATTATTGCAAGAAGTCCTGAAGCAGCTGGGCACCTTACCCTCCATCTGGGCCTGGTCCTTGGTTAACAAGTAGGGAATATATATAGTATTAGACTAAACTGAACATTTCTAACATTAGTAAAGAATGGTTGGAACACTGATCTGTGATTTGGCCAGTGGTACACAATGTTTGCAACAAATATTGACAACACTGATATAATTCTGTTTTCTTGTAGTCTGCCCCCCTCTCATTTTTTACAGAGCATCACCATTGCAGATATCACTGCAGTGCTGGACTGTCTATTTTGCATAAACCATTAACAGGATCAATTAAAATGTAATGTAAAAGTCACCAAATGTTGATGCCAACATAATAGACAGTATCGATAGCGTGCTCTGAAAAATGTTGCTGCGATAACGACACTCAAAGAAATGACATTTGCAGAAAAAAGACAGTATAAACCCATACCTGGTATAATACATTTGACAAGAATGGCACAGGATCAAATAAATTGTCTTTACTACCTAGAAATTCAAAACAAACCACAAATACCCCAAACTACTTACCTTTATTTTAAATGTTGGAGACCACCTTCATTTTTCATTGTTGTTTTTCCACTGTTTGCTTAATCAACTTTCACTTACTTTAGTAAGTACTCAATTTTGCATATAAAGACCATGCACCAATGATTGGGATTGCTGCGACTCCCAGCAAAAGAAAATTGCTGAAAAATTGTCTTGAGTAAGGTCTTGTGTTTTGTGGCTACCAATAGTACCAAAAGTTATTACTAAAAGCACTTATTAGTTGAAGGACTAGTAACTTCTAGCTACTTCTAGCTCAAGCTACGGCAGGAGCTTGAGTGTAATATGCATCGGAGGGTTTCCCCTGTGTATGTATGCTATAGGTTAACAAACTAGCTTATTTTGTGGAGGGGTGGAAATAAACATAATGTGAACTAATGAAAAATGCAGCATAATTGTCTGTATAATTCATATTCTATTCTACAATGAATATCAGGATGTATTATAATAGACATAGACTTCTTAGAAAGTAATGTATGTATGTATGTATGTATGTATGTATGTATATATGTATATATGTATGTCTTTTAGAGCACTAATGTTGAAATACAACTGGATCCAGACTGTGGTGCAAGAGAGAGTGTGTATTGATTGACCTCAACTATCTCATATATTCAAGTTTTTCAGCAATTTATTTTGGGCTGAAAACCTCCACTCGGCTTATACTCAAGTCAATGGGTTTTCACTGCCGCAGCCATGGACCAATGGCGTCCACCAGGAAGCCAGTGCAGGAGATGAGAACCGCCGTAGGATGTTACCGCCAGCACTCTTCCTCTTCCTCCTTCACGCTCAGTTCCCAGCAGAGCTGGTAGCTGAGAAAACTAAATTAGGTGCTTCTGCTTATATTCAGGTCTGTTTATACTCAAGTATAGACAGTAATTATGTAACTGAGGCAAGGGGAGCAATGCTAATAGTACAACAATTATTTGTGCAAAATGATTTTGCTCCTCTAAAACTAGTTTATAGCCACTATGAGGCTGATTAAATTCATAATTGCGCTTCTTGCACAAATTGCGTAAGGGGAAAAACTTGCTTCTTTTTTCACAGAGCTTTATATAAAATGAAGCAAGTTTTGGCTATCGTAAGAGATGGGGGAAAAGCGCATTACCAGCTTTTTCCCCGCCTTTGCTGGTTTTAGTGCAGAACATTGTTTTTGTCTTTTTCATCACTTGCAATGTTATCTCTGTTTAAAATCATACCCCCTCACAGAATACAAAATTAAATTTTAACATAATCAGTGTTTTTCTGCATCAGATAACTTAAAAAAAATTATAAAAACTTTTTAACAAATCTGTTCTGCCTCTTTTCTAATCTTATCCTTCTGTTTCCTCCCTACTGTACAGGGTGCCTTTTCAAGTCCAGTATTTTTTTTTTAACATCACAATAATCTTTGTTACCTTATCTTCTTCTTAACAATCTTGCAGAACAAAGATTAATATATAAAAATAAAATGTTGAAATGTAAAACTTCAATCAACAATCTACTTAGCCTTCCCAAATGAACAAAACACAATTTCAATCATAAATTACTTATATATACTTCAAATAATAAAACATAAAAAGAAACACTAAGACGTTCCATTATTAAATCATAAAAATACAACTTTACGGGCAAACTTTTTTCTACTTTAAAGAGTTAATTATTCTATTTATTAACAGGTTTTTTTGTATATTGATAGAATATTGTATATTGATGGAATTATTATTAGCCTTGTTATTACACAGCAGGTTCTGTTAATGAATAAGTACACTTTATCACATTGAGAATAAATCACTTGCATTAATTTGCAGCCATTGGACAATGGCTAAAGTGTGCATTTTTGTATTCCACTACCATTTTTGTCTCATAGTTCTTTATGTATAATCAAAGTCTTTGCCGTTTATTGAAATGGTTTTAACTGTTATCTATATCTATCTGCACAAAAAAATTACACATAGCTATATTAGCAATCTGTACATTAGAATTCAATTGGAAACTTCTCTGAAATTTTAAAAACAAAATTAGAGTTCCATTTGCCTTCCCTTAAAGGTTAATATCTGTTTTCCCTCACTTTTAAACTCTAGATACGCTCCAATATATTTGTACAAAATTATTTATTCAATACGACAATAATAAGAAACCATGATGAAGAAAATTTGACAATCATGTGTACCACATAACAGTACAACAAGCAATTATTAATCATATGAAAGGGATATAAAAATACCAAAAGAAATGCTTATTGCAAAGTTTTACCCACGTACAAAATAAACAATTTTTTCACAAAGATCTAACCTAAAACCAGACAAGTGGGCGTTTTAAAGCCAAATTAAGCATTAAGAGCTGGCTGATATTTCTTGTTCAGTGACAGGTTTCTTAATTAATAGACATTTTTTTAAGGGTAAAGTGAGTGCTTGCACATTGTTCAATAAAATATATTTATCTAAGATATTTAGATATAAATCCCTAGGAAAGCATCAGGTATAATGCTAAACAATGTATGCAATGTATTTCTTAGCATTCTATGGATAAATGGGTTCTGAAAAGACCAAGTGAATGGCTGTTAATATCTCAAAGTGTGAGTGCAGCCTCTTCGTCCTAATTAACCAGGCTTCGGAGCCAATCATCATGAGACCCATTTTAAGTTCAATCAAAACGCAGTTAAATAAAAACTCACAAACATATTATGGAATACATTTTAATTGGACAAAATGCACACACTACATTGCCCTTATTCAAAGAAGTTTTATTTAAAATATTAATAAACCTCCCTTTAAACACCAATCCCCATGATTAAGTACCCTGTCCATTTTACTCAATGCATTCAGCTGCAATTTTAAAATATTTATCACTATGATTGTAGTATAGTTATTAAAGGCAATTTGTTTTTTTTTTGCATTAAAACAGTTCCAAAACATTTAACAAATTTAGCAGTTGGGTGATCTTATAAAAATATTTAAAATCAAATCTAAAAAAAAACCCCCAACAAAAAACCTGTTACAATAAACCAGGAAGTAAAAATGTGGATGGGGAACAATGGCGGCAAATTTGATTTATAGGCTTTGGTGCCACTCTCACCTTCCAAAGTAAATGTCATGGTGAAGATGGATTTTTTATTGAACTGTTTAATCTTTTTAAAGCAAAATAAATATTTTTTAAAATAAAAAATAATAAACATTTTTTTAAATAAAAAAGGATATTAAGAGGTTGAAAAAAATGTTTTTTTAAATTACTAACTTCTAAATTCTAGGGCTTTGTGATAACTGCATTAAAATGTCATAATGAATGCATAAAGGTCACAAAGGGCATTGAGTATAAATGCAGAAAACTATTATTATATATTGGATTTTTTTTTAGCTGAGTAACAATTTAATTTTCTTCATGAGTTTTTGTTTTAAAATATAATATGTATAAGCTTGCAATATACAGAAGCCTATTATTTGAGAACAGAAATATAATACAAAAAAAGTATCTTGTGTATTTTGACTTTAGATGTCCCTAAGCCAATTCAAAAAGAAAAAAAACCTAAATGTTTAAAATATGTGATCACTGTATTTCATGTAAAAAGATGAAGAAGAATGATCTAATTGACCATTACACACTGAAGAATGATTTGCACATCAATTATATATGCTTTTCATGTACTGTAATTGTTTAAAAATAACTAATTGGCCAAGTGAATCAATATTTACTTTTAAAGCCATCTTCTTGAATTGCACTGACACTAGAAAAAGTCAGTTATTTCATTTACATTACATACATTTTTTAGTTTCTTAAACTAATAGCGTGAGATTTATATAATCTTAAATTAAGTAATATCTTTGAATAAGGCATTTGCCATCAGTGAGAACTATTGGAAAATAAGACTCAAGCAACCCTCTTATTTTTATTTCACTGTATTAAAAGCCTCTGTACTATGGAAAATAAATTTCCTTTGCATGGTTAACATAAAATCTATGTAGTCCTGATACAAACAAGCTA
Organism: Platyplectrum ornatum; assembly: GCA_016617825.1. NCBI lineage: Eukaryota > Metazoa > Chordata > Amphibia > Anura > Limnodynastidae > Platyplectrum > Platyplectrum ornatum. Next base: position 87,279 of record JABWIB010000626.1, on the reverse strand, counting down.
TGTGTAAATCACATACAGACCACTGAGAACTTTTTCCAATATAACTAGGCTGGTCCACTTTTGCAATATGTAGAACTTACCCTTGTACCCAAAACCAGCTGACACGCCTAGGATTTTAAGCAGTAACCACTTCCTCTTAATTCTTTTCCATTTATAGCAATTTGATTTTACAATTTTTTAAACATTAAAAATACATTTTAGGTGCAGCAACTCAGCCCATGAATCTTATTTTATTTTTGTGAAGTGTATTATACCAAACACCATGATGAATATTTTTGTTTAATTCAACAATAGTAAATTAAGAGTTAAACAATTAGGGAGGTCAAAAAATGATCATCTAGTGCCATCAAATGATCATTTAGTGCCATGATATTTGGTCTAACATTTTAAAAGCTAGGGGAATTCCAGATTTTAGGATTTAACTTGTACCATGTACATCACTATTTAAAGCCTATTTTTTAGTTTATTTTGATATTATCTGTTTTTGGCCTTTTAATAAAATAGTGACATTTATTTTGTTGCTACAAAAGTGGTAGTGTATATGTATAATTTTGATCACTGGAATTACACAAATACAAGTTAACAAATGGCTCTCATGCCCTGTCATGAAATAAACTTTCCAGATGTATGTAATTATGAAACTTAAATGTACATTATTAATTACAATAATGGACATTTTGGATAAATTCTTAGATTTGTGGCAGACCAGTTTATACATGTAAATATATGTAAAACAACACAAGGAACTGAAATTTGCACAAAGGTCACTGGGAAGACAAAGGATTGCACCAATCACATGCACCAGTATTTTCAAAGCGTAACCTGGTTATGGTAATACACCAGTATTCATTTAGAATGAACAGATGAAATATAAAACACTACTAAATGAATGAAACCAGGTATTTGAAAAAATTCGTTTTGATTTTTTATTACAAAAAAAAAAACAAAAAAAAACTCTTAAATAATCCATTCATAATTTGAAGGGCTGGGTGCACATTCGGAAGTTTTCTGTTTTAAATATATTTTATTTGCCTGTGTTATAGAGCAAGATCTGTGCAATGTTACATAAAATCAATATAAGCAAAAAGACAAGAAACATCCATAAGGTGCTTGTCTGCAATAGTTCAGAATATTTGACTAAAACATGGCTACCACTTATATACAGTATTTTTGCATTAATCACTCATATACAACTTATATAAAACATAACATTTATTGCTACCTTTCTTAGCCAAATACCCACTTCATTTTCCCATCAGGCAAATCACTGATGACTGCACATGTGTGGCCTAGGACGTAGCTTGGAATCCAGCCTTCTGCAGCAGGGCACTCATTTGTTGCAGCTCGAAAAACCAGAAACATGTTTTGCTGATTACTTGCCAAAATTTGAACCACCTCTCCTTGGTAAACATTGATCTCATCCTCCTTCACTGCTGTGTAATCGTGTGTCACCAACATGGTGGAGATATTGCTACTGCTGCTAGTTTCACTCTGATTGTAGGATATGAGAGAAATGAAAAAAAAAAAAAAAAAAAAAAAAAAAAAAAAAAAAA
>JABWIB010000626.1:43851-69765 GCA_016617825.1 Platyplectrum ornatum | reverse complement strand
TATATATATATATATATATATATATATATATATATATATATATATAGATAGATAGATAGATAGATAGATATATAAGCAGTTATTTCCTTTAGTAACTTTTTTGTTATCTCTTTATGGCTTGTTGGTAATTTTGACAATGATAACTAAGGACATTTATGGATTTATATAACAAGCAGTTTAGTCACATGTTTATAGCAATTAAACCTTATACAGATATATTAAGCATGCTCTTTTGTGATTAATTCAATATGCTCATAGAGAATATATATTTAATTAGTATGCTTATAATAAATGACATTTATGGCTGTGTTTTTTAAATAATTTTTCTACTTGTGTTAAGTTACAGTTACAACATCTGGGCTTGGATATGTCAGACCTACGGACAGGTCCGGCGCTAGGTCTGCGGGTGCCCTAGGCAGACCTAGCGCCGCGCCCCCTTTGTAGCGACGTGACGTCATCACGTCACGTTGCGCCGTGACGTGATGACGTTGTCTATTGTTGTCTATTATACTGTATTTTACTAAAAGTATCTCAAACTCATCCTTCTATCAAGTTAATAATGAGATGTTTTATTTTAAGAAAATTTTGAATGAGTAAACTTAAGTCTGTTTAATCAGTACCATAATACTATGCACCTTTAAGAACAACATGGTAATAACACATTTATTGTACATATGTAAATTAGATTTTCTATAAAAAATAATTCAACATAATTCAATCTCCTACAAAAAACCATTAAAAAAGCAGAAGTTATGAAAACTACTGTAAACTAAAATGAGGGGATTCATGGTACAAAGTATTTACTAAAACTAAATAACAAATTAAAGAATGTCTTAAATAGTGTGCATACACAAACATACAAACCATAACAACATCCATTAGTATATTCATGTATTGAAGATTTTGGTTTATTTTTATTTCTTTTTTTAAGATATTTTGTTACCTCAAAGTAGGTGTCAATGTATTCAGAAACAATATGCTCAGACTTTGGTTTGTTTTGGCAATAAATTATGTACATGTGTAAACGTCTTTCCTGTAAGATAGAATAATATTTATTATAGGAAAAATTTACTTTTCAATGAAACAAAATAGCTGAAACATGTGAACCACAACCAAGGTAATCCAAGAGACACCCGCAGAAAATGGTGATAAGTTTTAAACTGGTGCGAACAGGGTTACGCGTAATACTGACTATAAAACTAATTCTAAACATCAGACAATGGGGCTGATTCAATCCCGCATGAAGACGGGAAAAAGCGTAAAATATGGGACTGAATCCTCGTGTCTTTCTATACGCAGCTCAATGAGCCACGAACTATAGCGAGTTTTGCTCCCTAAGGCTGTTTGCGTAAGGAGGAAAATAAGGCGCAAAGCCGAATTGAATCAGCCCCAATGTCACTTTGTTATCGAATTGAAGTGTAATTTTAAACATTTGGAATTTTCCATTTCTACTGGTGTTACAATTAAAACAAAGGTGTAGGCCTAAATTTACTAAACTGTGAGACTGCAGTAAGATTGAAAAGTGGGGATGTTGCCCATAGCAACCAATCAGATTTGAGCTCACATTCACCAGTATGTAAAATAAAACTGAGAGCTTAAATCTGATTGGTTGCTATGGGCAATATCCCAGTTTTTCAATCTCACAGCAATATCCCAGCTTAGTAAATTTAGGCCGTAGAGCGTAATTATTCCTCTACAAAGGTGTAGAGTGTATTTATTCCTTATTCTGACTGCTCCTCTATTGATCTTTTTGTTGTTTTTCACTAGGAATTAGTTATTCCTGAAGCCAAAATATAAGAGCACTAATGCAAAGAATCATATCATATAGTCTGTTTTCTTATATTTCCCACCAATTGTTTTTACTGGTAATTGCATGATTTCTTAAACTTAACCTAGAAGTACACTACCAACTATATAGTCATAATATCACAATACATTATATTGACACATTCCTAAAATAAAGACTACCACCATCACTGCTACAATAATAGGTGTTCTTGTGGAAAAAGACACCCCAAACCTTATGAGACAGAAAGAGGAAATACACTATATGCTTACAAATCATGAGAACAACTTCACTTGCAAAATTATTGATCTAATAAGACAACTGTTGTTGACTATTTTAGCCCATAAATATTATTCTAGAGTAGTATGTTCAGAATAATTTATTACACACACAGTACCTACATGTTCAACAACAAGAAACAGAGCAAAGAACTACTAAAGTTGCATAACATTTAGGACGTCTCTATGAAAAACCTTAGGTGTGAGGATACAACCTGGTATCTTCGAGGCAGCATACGCATTAAGAATGAATTGAATATACCAACATGTGTAACGTTTGCTCGTTTTCATTGCATGCTTGTGACATCTATGGTATCTAGCTATACTTACACCAGCAACTACACAGAAAACAAACAAGTATGCACATTAACAACTCCATAAATGAGCATCTATAGTCATGGATTCATTAAGTGCGCTTACATTATTGGCTAAAAATTTTTGCTCTCAATAATAATGGTCTTTTCATAGATATATCTAACACAACTAATGTAAAGTTGTATTATATACTTACATGTTTCACAAATAAAGATGCTAGCCTTTCTGGTTCTTCCAAACATTTCTCCAATTCTCCCAAGAAGAACCTGAGGGAACATACATTATTACATTAGTTCATCAAAAGTTAACAAGGATATCAGTATACATATTAAAGTTTAAAGACGCTATTTAAATAGTATGCGTCTTAAAGAATGTTGTAACACATCACTAGAATACACATAATATTTAATTTGAGAGACAGGCAAAAGGAACTTTTGCAACCTGTAGCCACCTGAATAATTTTGTCCAACTGTGAGCAAAACAACGCGAGTACATTCAAATAGTAAGGACTGTGCAATCTGAATCTGCCAACCAGGATCTCAGCCTCAATGCTTGCCTAGTCACAACAATGAGGACTGTGGCCTATATGCCTGTGGCCTATTTTTCTGTAAGCCTTTGATTAAATCTTACGACCACTCCTGTATGGCTTGCGTAAAACCCAATGTCTGCTGTCCATTACCAAGTCATTCACATTGGGATTATTAGCAGGCTGACCCAACCTCTATGCCTCCTCCCCAAATGAGTTCTGCAACAATCTTCCTCAGATGGATCCACATCTGAGATGTCACTAAGAGAAACGGATTTAACGGTGAGTACATAAATCCTGTTTTCTCCTGCAGGACATCTGGGGGACACTGCGAACTTGAGTGCGCAGTGTCCCCCAGATGTCACTAAGAGAAACGGATTTAACGGTGAGTACATAAATCCTGTTTTCTCCTGCAGGACATCTGGGGGACACTGCGAACCTGGGTGATATACCAGAGATTTTGCTAAGGGAAGGTAGGCTCAGCAGATGCCGAGCCTAACACCTTCCTCCCAAAGGAAAGCGTCCTTAGAGGTGAAAATCGGAAACCTATAGAATTTTGTGAAGGTATGGACAGAGGACCAGGTGGCTGCCCGACAAAGCTGTTGTACCGAAGCCCCTCTGCACGCCGCCCAGGATGCACTAACTGAACGAGTAGAATGAGCCGAGATCCCTTCTGGAGCCCGGCAACCCTTCTCCCGGTAAGCCTGCAAAATGGTAAGCCGAATCCACCTTGCCAGTGTCTGCTTGGTGGCAGGCCATCCCCGTCTGCAAACCTCGTACAAGACTAACAGAGAGTCAGATTTCCTGATCGGCGCTGACCTATTCAGATAAATCTGCAGAGCTCTGACCACATCAAGAGAATGTGGGAACTCACGAAGAACCCTCCCCAGACTCTGAGGGTTCCCTAAAGGCTGGAAGTATAATCTCCAACTTGGAAATGACCTTCGGTTGAAAAGAAGGAATGGTACGCAAGACAGCCCTGTCCTGATGAATAATCAGGAAGGGAGAACGGCAGGATAACGTGCTCAACTCGGAAACCCTCCTAGCTGAGGCAATGGCTCAAAGGGAGGAGCCTGCAGAGCTGACAGGACCAGGTTTAGGTCCCACGGAGCAACCCGAGAAACAAAGGGAGGCTGAATATGCAGTACCCTTTGAAGGAAGGTCTGTACCTCCGGNAACACCGCTAGACGTTTTTGGAAATAGACGGATAGGGCCGACACCTGGACCTTNAGAGACCCCAGCCTGAGACCCGAGGACAGACCCTCCTGCAGGAAATCTAAAAGACGGGAGAGACGGAAGGACCTAGTAGGTAACCGCCTTCTCTCACAGAACACAATATAAGCGAGCCAGACACGGTGGTACGCTGAAGCAGAGACCTGCTTGCGTGCTCTTAACATGGTGGAGACTACCTCCTCAGAAAAACCCCTAGACCTCAGAATTTGGGTCTCAAGAGCCACGCCGTCAAAGACAGCTGAGACAGGTTCTGGTGGAGGAACGGGCCCTGAGACAGAAGGTCTGGACGAAGAGGCAGCTCCCATCCTGGTTCCACTGCCATGCTTAGGATGTCCGCAAACCATGGCCTGCCTGGCCAGTAAGGAGCCACCAGAATGAGAGGACCTCCTTCTGCCTTTGCCTTTTTTAGAAGGCAGGGATCATGGCAATCGGAGGGAATGCATAAGCGAGACTGCTGCTCCACCTGACTGACATGGCGTCCACAAAGGTTGCCAGAGGATCTCTGGTCCTGGAACAGAATCTGGGGACCTTGTGATTGAACCGTGAGGCCATCAGGTCGAGATCCGGCAGGCCCCATCTCTGAGACAACTGATGAAAAACCTCCGGATGAAGCGACCATTCTCCTGGAACCGAAGTCTGGCGGCTGAGAAGATCCGCTTCCCAGTTTTCGACCCCCGGGATATGGATCGCTGTGATGGCCGGGACAAACTGATCCGCCCACTCGAAGATCCTGTTGGCTTCCTTCATTGCTTGAGCACTCCGAGTCCCTCCTTGATGGCTGATGTAGGCCACCGCTGTAGTGTTGTCCGATTGGATTCGCAACGGGTGCCCGGCCAGATAATTTTGAGCAGACACCAAGGCACGGTATACCGCCCGCAGCTCCAGNATATTGATCTGAAGTTTGGACTCCTCTTGAGACCATAACCCCTGCAGCCGGAGGTGAAGAGTGACTGCCCCCCCAGCCCGTTAGGCTGGCATCTGTTGTGATGAGAATCCAATTCTGGATAGACAAGGGGCGACCCACCGAGAGAGTCTCTCTGGAAAGCCACCACTGAAGAGACTGCCTGGTCTTGGGAGAAAGACAAATACCTCGCACTCTTAGGCTGGCGAAATCCCCATTCCACTGGCGCAAAATGTTCCACTGGAATTCCCGAGAGTGGAACCTTGCGAAAGGAATGGCCTCGAAAGTGGATACCATTTTCCCTAACAGGCGCATGCATAGATGCACCGAGGGAAACCGTCTGGAAAGGACTTCTCCTACCAACTCCTGTAGAGAAGAGATCTTTTCTTCCGGAAGAAAGACTCTCAGTGGAAAGGTGTCGAACACTAGACCCAGGAAGAACATCCTCTGTGAAGGATACAGCTGTGACTTTCTTCTGTTGAGAAGCCAGCCGTGAGTCTCTAGGAACGACATTGTGACCTGTAGGTGATGTTGCAGGACCTCCGCCGACTGAGCCTTTATTAGCAAGTCGTCCAAGTAGGGAATAATATTGATACCCTGCAGACGCAGCCTGCCAATCATCACTCCCATCACCTTGGTAAAAATGCGGGGAGCCGTGGCTAACCCGAAAGGAAGCGCCCGGAACTGAAAATGAAGCTCTTGGACTGCGAACCTTAGCAGAGCCTGATAAGGAGCAGTGACTGGGATATGGAGATGCGCGTCCTGAATGTCTATTGACACCATGTATTCCCCTTCTTCCATGCTGGCAATGACCGAGCGAAGTGATTCCATCCTGAAACTCGGCACCCGAAGCCTGGAATTCAAGTCCCTGTGGTTCAGGATAGGGCGGAAAGCGCCGTCCGACTACTTTACAAGAAAGAGGTTGGAGTAAAAGCCCTTCATCCTTTGTCCAGAAGGAACTGGAATGATCACCTTCTGCACTAGGAGTAGCTCCAGGGCTTGACAAAAGGCCACTCTATCCTCTTCTGTAGAAGGAAGAGCCGTGGAGAAAAATCTGTGGGGGACCTGATGAAAACTGAAAAAAAGGACCTCTCCTACAATGGAAAGGATCCAAGGGTTTAAGGTGGTAGCCCTCCAGGCGTCTACGAACTGAAGAAGACGGGCACCCATCTCTGGACACCCCCCAGGAGCATCAGGAGCTCTGTTTGTCAGCCACCTTAGGGGGCTGACGCTTAGAACCCCATGATTGGCGAGCTCTCTGGAACGAACCCTTGGCCGGGTCAGCTGACTGAGCCGGTTGGGATAGCGCCGGACGGAAGCGAGGTCTGAAGGAAGACCTAAATGAACCAAACCTAGGCCACGAGGTACTGCGCCTCCTAGGTCTTTGAGGATTTACCGGAAGGGAGGTACTCTTCCCCCCTGTGGCCTGAGCAATGATCTTGTCAAGCTCTGGGCCAAACAAAACTCCCCCCTCCAAGGGTAAGGACTCCAGAGCCTTCTTGGACTCCATATCTGCTTGCCATGATTTAAGCCGAAGGATACGCCGGATGGCTATAGAGAAACCGGAAGCCCTGGCAGTAGCATGGGCCGCATTCAAAGATGCCTCCGTAATATAATTTGCAGCATCTTTAATATGTTCCACTAAAAGAGACAGTTCTGAGCCAGCACTGGGCTGGAGGCCTCCCAGTAGGGCCTCAGACCAGGCCTTTATCGCCTTGGCCACCCATGCAGAAGCAAATATGGGCCTCAGAGATACAGCAGAGGCCGTAAACAGCATTTTAAGGAGCGAGTCACACCTTCTGTGCATACTATCTCTGAGAACAGCAGAGTCAGAAATAGGTAAAGCCATGGACTTAGACAGCTTAGCTATAGGAACGTCCACCCTAAGGGAAGACTCCCATTTTGAGAGCATCTTCGAAGGCTAGGGATAACAGAAGGTTTACGGTGCCCAGACGGTTTAAACTCTATCTGGCTGCTTCCAAGCCTCCTCCACAATCTCAGATAATTGTGGGGATGGCGGGAAGGTGACTGGACGCTTCTGCATGCGTTTGAACAGAGTCGCCCCTTGTGGAGGGGACTCCTGGACCGAAATATTGAGGACCTTATGGACTGCCTTGAGCAGAAATGTCCTGGGAGAGACCCACATCATCCTCCAGGGAAGGCCGGTCCTCCCAATCCCCATCCGGAGGAGGGAAAAGGACAAAGAATAAAGAAAATGTTTTTTCCCCTAACTAAGCTAGGTAAGCTAGAAACCCTTAGAGGCACCCACAAAAAGCAAAAAGGAGGAGCAACTCCCAAATTTTTCTGTCAGAACAGTAAAAAAAACAGGGAACACAGCAAGTAAGTGGCAGTCCTGTCACACAGATGAGAGGAATGCTCAGATTTGGCGGTTCAAGACATAGGCAGAACCAACAGGGAGGAGGGAACCACTCACTATGCCGGGGGGGATGGGGGAACACTCCACCTCCTCCTCCCATCCAGACCCAGGAAGGCTCCCAAAAGCCTGTTAATTAAAACAGGGCCCCCTTACCTTCACTGTTCTGCTCCCCAGCTCCTATCCTGAGGTGGGGAGCCAGGTCTTTCCCTGTGGCAGAGCCAGAGGGAGCCGCTGCCATCTCCTGCAAGCCACACAGGAGCATGGAGATGGTGCCGACCGGTGGCGGCGGCCATCTTGGATTTTTGCTCACCCGGGTGGTCCTGACTCCTTACAGAGTCAGGACACTTAAAACCCAGACACCGGAGGCGGCCCACACCAGGGGGGGCCCCTGGGGAGAGGAGTGCAGAGTGCCCAGGCACCTGCTAAACCTCCCCCCCCCACCGGCTGCACTGAACAAGTGAAGGGAGAGGACAGGTGCTGTAGCTCCCACTGCTGCCGGGTAAAAAGAAAAAGAAAATAATAAACCCTAACAAGAGCTGGAAGCATAAAAAAGCACCCACTCTCCAAGGGCACTAGAGCGAACTGAGGCAGAGGGGGGGTTGGTGGGGGGAGGAGCTTCTCCCAGAAGGTTTTTTGTTTAACCCTCTAGTGCCCAGCTCCACAGCCACAGCACCAACCCAAGTTCACAGTGTCCCCAGATGACCTGCAGGAGAAAATAAAATTGCATATAGCATGGGGTACAATGCCATAGCATGCAGCTACAAACAGGGAATACATAGATAGTGTGAGTAAGAACTAAGAGGGTAGGGAAGTGTATAATGTATTACACTTAAGAAAGACAGGAGGGACAAGAGATAGATAACAGGAGGGTGGGGGCCCCTGCTTTTAGTACATTTAGCACAAACATAATGAAGCACAGAGCCAACAGCTTGGATGTCCCTTTCTCAGACCTAATTAGGCACACAGTACAAACAGTGGAAACACACTAGTAACAAAATCTAAAATACAGTGAAACTTGTTACTAACATGATATTCCCAATTAACCTCCGCGAAGACAGTCCCAAGTGGAAAGTAACACCGTAAAAAAAGGGTAGAGAAATAAAAAAAATATAGAATTTTCCCAATAAAAATAGCACAGAAGCATCACAGTAGAGTACCTGCTAAATATGACTGGCCTATGCTCAGCGTGAGGGAAAGACCGCCAAATGGTGAGGGAACATGCCTCCCCTTCCTACTCATAATCCAGAAGATCCTCTCATCTTCTTAGAGGAATCATGCAGTCACCAGAAAATGGCAACTTTCATTGTGCAACGGAACAGGGACAGAGATGGCACAGCAACTCATTGCCCTGAGAGCAGAGGAACAGCTGTGGACACGGTTCCCCTCCAGAATATCTCTGAAGATCAGACCTACAAGATGGGAAGAGGGCTATGACCGCAGTGCGTGCTGTGGCACCTCAGAAACCCAGGGTGGAGGAAGCCCCCAGACAATCCACCCTTCGGAGGCGTCCATAAGCAGTGCTAGTATCGGCAATTACTGTCAGGAATGAGGAAATTGACGAATTAGCAAAAACATTGTAAAAACTGTGTAAAAAAACCAAACAAACAGGACCAGAGGCCCAAAAGTATGCCATACTGCTATGGGCACTTACTAAAAACGGTTTCCTACCTAGTAGGGGAGGAGCATACCAGAAAAACCTTTATATTTAAATTGCCCTGACTCCTAATTCCACCTACTATACCCCAATGTTTTGGCAGTGTTCCCCAATTGGACGTTATAGTAATAAATCTTACATTAATAGACCAATCTTATTAAACCTGCCACCTAACTTTTGGTTTTGCACACAATAAATATATATAACAATCTAACAAGTGACTTGGCACTTACAGATTGTCCCTAAGGAAAGTTTTTCATTAAACTGAAACGTTGGACTCATTGTGTTTTTGGAGTGCCGCGCATATGGACTGTTATATTGAGGGGAGGAAGATTGACCCCAGACGAAGGCACCCAAATTATTTATAACTGTTTTGTTTATGAACTGACTGCAAATATTGAGTGGCGAATCACAGCCAACGAGATATATACACAAACACACACACACACACACAATTATATACATATATGCATATGTTACTGTGAAAGTACGAAATTGGTGAATGTCGACATTCACCGGTGAATGTCAACAATCACCAAAAACGTAGGTGAAAGATCGAATATTTCATTACATTTTTTGACATTCGGACATACACCGGTGTATGTTGACAATCACCGAGACGCTGTGGCGGAGGTCGAAAAGAGAGGAATTGCGGTCGCTTAGCGTGTACAATTCTGCGCGCACAGGCCTTGTGAACGCTTAGCGTGTACAATTCTGTCCCGGAAGTGTTACTGAACTGCGTAGCTTAGCATGTACAATTCTGCGCGCGCAGGCCGGCCTTGCAGTCGCTTAGCGTGTACATTGTGGCCCTCAAGCAGCTTTACACCCGTAATCAGTTCGTCATTTGTAAAGAAAAGTTACTTTCCATAGATGACATATATTTGAAAGCAATATTGCTGAGAGAAGCACCTGCAGCTAATTCGAGAAGCGGTGGGCAAGGCTATACACGCTGTCATTGCAAAACGAAGTGTTCCACAAATAAATTCAGTTGTAAAAGCAAGGGCCTCTTGTGCCATTCAAAGTGTCCGAATAGTTTCACTTGTTGCAATAAATAAGATTTGAATCACATCATTTACATCTTCGTCAACATTCGACATTCACCGGATTTCTGACATTCACAGTAACACATACAAACAATAATATACACTTATACAGACATACAACTTACCTACAAAAAAAAGGAGGAGGAGGAGATTACAGGGTGATCTCATCTGCGGTTTCCCCTTGAAGCAATTCCATGCGCTGGGACCAATTTTAACTACCTACTCTACTTGAGTCAGTTTCTACTTTTTTCACATAATTAGGCCCCTTTTCTTTTTTCACGGTTGCAAGCTTTCACCCCATTCAAATACTTCAAGTAAAATGTTACATGTCAATACCAAAAAATATACATACTCTCTGTGCCAGTCATAAATCTGATGAATATTCCCAAAAATGATTTTGTCTTTTCCTTTCATATCATCAGGAACACCATCCTCTTTCATTAGCGCCATATATCCCTTTAAAACAAATATAACAATATTATAACAAAAAAATATATATGACAAAAAACTAATATAACTATAACTTTATATACAGAATATGTGAATTTAATGCAGAATAGCAATCCACTCAGATCATATGCCGACAAAATTTGCGGAGAAACACAGCTTAGCCTGTTCACATTGACAGTGTTGACTCGGTAAATTCCTGGTCAACACTGTAGGCTGCAGTGTCAGACCCGACTCTCCGAACAAGACGAGTTTTTAATAATACCCCATACCAGCAAAAAGCAGGGACTTTCATAAAAAATTTCATGAAAACCCCTGCTTTTTGCTGGTAATCTAAATAGGGTATAATATATATATATTATATAAAAAAAAACTTACTGATTGGATTTAATACAATTCAAAAAAGCTCCTAAATATATGATAAATTTGTAGCTAATTGTCATTGCATGTGATATAACATTTAATTAAATGTTCCTATTACTTAAATAACTTGGCAGTGAAATGACAGGTTATGCAAAGACCTTCCTATGAATTTGAAACAAAGTATTAATTACCTCAATAACATAACCAAGGTCACGCACGTAATCACGCTCTGTCTCAACCAATTCCTGTAACACATAGCTAAAAAAGGAAAGAAATGCAGTGATAAATTCCCTGGTAAAGCACTAAAATATAATAACAATTAAAACCAAAATAAATAACAAACATTTCTTAGGTTTGAAATCATTTTTACAATTACACACAAGCAATTGTCTTGCAGCTTAATATTTTCTTTAAATACTTTGTATTTTTATAGGCAAATCTGCTACACTTATTAAAGAACAGGAAAAACCCACATATAAAGTGAATAAAGAATATTTTATTGTAAAAAGTCCTATTATATGGACAGAAAATATACCATGAACATAACGATAATCTGAATATCAAGGTTTATAATCTTTTCTTCTAAAATTATCTTAAGAAAAAGTCTGAATAGACACTGAATTACAGTAAATGTTGTTGGAAGTCTTATATTAGATGACTTACACTCATTACTATTATTAAATAATATAGATTATATGTACATTGTTAATGCTTTATTTATGCCTATTTTAGTAGTACATTATATAAAATGAAAGAACAATTCAATACAAAACAAACAGAAGTGTCCTTGATTGTAAACGTCAAACAGTTACCTTTGAAACGTCAGTCACAGATTTACTTAAACATAGGTTAATCTAAGTGTTGAAGCACTGTGGCATCAATGTAATCTTTTTCAACCAAATATTGATTAAAAAGATTGCATGTAAATTACTGCTCGAAATTGTTGCACACAAAATTGCACTGTAAAGTCTGTAAATATTGTTTTCATATTTTATCATATTGTGATAATAGGTATTTATCAAACACATTTGTAATGGTTATGACAGTGTGAGTAATTAAAATATTAGAAAGCACTCAGTATCCAATACAGAATAACAGCACTTTTTAAAATAAAACTTGTAATATTTCTTATAGAAAGAAAGAAAAGTTAAAGATGTATTCCCCAAAAATATTGAATTAACTAGTTAAAGTAAAGGAAAATATGGTGACTAAAAAAAAACTTAGAAGGGGAACATAAGCCAATCCAATTGTCTTAAATGGCATTAGTATTCATAATTATTTCATATTATTCCTTTTAGATTTTTCCTTAACAAGTAAGATTTAATAATATAAATATGGTCATATACCTTAATACATTAACTTTTTTGAGTAATATTCATGTTTGTATTTATATTTATGTTAAATTAGTCTTTTTATATTATCAGTTAGTATTATGATTGAGGTTAAATCGCAGGATCACATGTGCATTTAACAAATGCGATGCATTTGCACAATGATCTCACTGGTGTATGGCCTGAATGAGATTTTATCAGTATAGATTTACAAATGACCTTGGAGATGGATTAGAGAGCAAAGTTTCCATTTTGGATAACACTGAAATGTGCAGGGTATTAAAATCAGAGCACAATGTAGTTTCTCTACAAAGGGAATTGAATTAGGAGGTCAAATAGGAGATGAGTGTCAACATAGAAAAATGGAAGATTGAAAAAAAAATGATGGGTGCCTTCAATGGAAAATGATTTGGGAGATATTGTAGACTAGACTAACCAATAGTGCTCAAAATCAATCTGCTGGGGCAGACATAGAAGACGACAGTGTCATTTTATACAAAAATTGTTATTAAGACCTCATCTAGAATATAGAGAAAAAGTTCTTGCCATCATTCCATTAAAAAAGACATTATAGAACTAGAGTGGGTTCTGAAATGCAAGAAAAATGAAATAGGGTATAGAGTCACTTAGTTCTAAGAAAAGGCTAGACAATTAGGCATGTTTACATTAGAAGAGAGGCGTCTAAGAGGAGATATGATTACTATATACAAATATTTATTGTTGGACAGTCACTAGTGAATTTAAATTATATATTCTATGCCAGGGGTAGGCAAAGTACAGCTCTCCAGGTGTTTAACTGCTTAGGCATAGTTGAAACCTGACAAAGCATGCTGAGAAGTGTAATTTCACCTGGAGCGCTGCACTATGAGGTGCTGATGAGTAATAGCTAAGTGACACTGCCATCCCCCAACACAGGAAACCTTAAAAAACTCTCCTGTAATGCAGAATGGCGAAAGTACTTATCTCGTTATTCCCATAATTTATCTAATATTTCTGAAAAAAACTTTTAAACTCTACTTATAATTTCCTAACTTTTAATGCCCCTCTAAACTGCTTGAGAGACTTGCCTGCTCTCGTCTCACTGACTTTCTCAAGCTTTGGGATCCTCTTCAGTCAGGCTTTCGTTCCCAACACTCCACCGGATCTTGAATGACTAATCACTTTTAAATCCAAAGGTCACTACTTTCTCTTAATTCTCTTGATCTTTATACTACTTTGAAACTGCTGACCACTCACTACACATACAAATGTTACAATCACTGGATATTCCGGACACAGCTCTTACCTGGTTTACATTTCTATGCTTTCAGTGTTTGATTCTCTGGATCCACCTCCTCTCCCACTATCTGTTGGGAGTACCACAAGACTAGGCCTAAATTTACTAATCTGGGAGATTGCAGAGAAATAGAAGATTAGGGATGTTGCCCACAACAACCAATCAGATTTAAGCTCTCTGTTTCATTTTACATACTGGAGAATGTTAGCTTAAATCTTATTGGTGGCTATGGGCAACATCCCCACTTTTCAATCTCCCTGTTTAGTAAATTTAGGCCTTATGCTGGGTACACATCAGAAAGATCATCTTTCCAATCAACAGATCAACGACCCTTTCAGCAGATATCGGTTAGATGTGTACTCAGAAAACATGCTGCAGGGTCGTTTGAAACAGTCTGTGGTCGTTGGAAAAGATTGTTAGGAGCTCCTAATATTTCAGATCAACNATGCCACGATGTCTGCTGTTTTTTTCTAGTGTGTATTCTGTCAGCGATGTGTGGAACGAGCTCTGCTTCCAGGCTCCGCCTCTTGTGGGCGTGCCTAAACGCTCTCTTCAGTTTCATTCCTGCCTCCCCCTGTCTGTCATCACTGCCACCTCTCCCACTATTCTTTCCCTATATGACTGTAGCTGGTTACACTTGCCCTGTGTGAGGTGTGTGGTGACTGCTATACACCAGGCAGCAGCTTCCAGCAGGATATACAGGAGACACTGAAGCTCCCCTCCTGTATGTCCTGCTGGAAGCTGTAGCCTGGTGTATAGCAGTCACCACACACCTGACACAGGGCAGCTTCTTCTATATATCCCGATAGCTGCTGATAGAGCCGCAGACTCTCCTCCATTCATATCCACGCTGAAGTCCTAGCTCCGCCCCCCCAAGGGAGGGAGGGAGGGGCTTCAGTGTGCTGTATACTGTCTCCTCCGTTCCTGTGTCAGAGGGGCAGGCAATCGGCAGTGAACGATCCTGCCGAAATGCATTGTGGGCAATAACTTCCTACATCGCTCTGCAAATCTTTGTAGTGTGTACTGGGGTGAGTCATCGGCTGACTCATCGTTCCACACTCTGCTTTTGCACGATGTTTTCAACATCGTGCTGATGTGTACCCAGCATTAGTCTTAAATCCTTTATCTATACCACTTCCCTTTGACAGCTTATAAAGTCATTTCAGTATCATTGCTATGCGGATTAAACACAAATATATGTATCCACTCCTGATCTCTCATCAACTGTTTTGCCCTGTGTAGCTCAATGTCTTTAAGCTATTTAATCTTGGATGTCCTCCAGCCATCTCAAACTTAATTCTGGACTCATTTCCAGAATATGCAAATACCTCAGAAAAGACACTGCAAAAACACCCATTCATCCATTAATCCCCTAATTGAGCTCCCACAATATAAAATTACTCCCATCAGTTAACACCACATGCAGCAGCCAGGCTACTCCACACTATCAGTCTCTACATGTGTTGCCTGTACTTTACTGAATACAAAATCATTTTGCTAACCTACATAGACATAAATAACAATGAACTCACATACATATCCTCACTCATCTCGTTCTCTATGATCTTTACAGGATCTACAGCTCTCCTCTACACTAAGCAAATGCTCTGATTCAGTTACAGGACTTCTCCTGGGCTACATCCACGCTCTTGTATAACCTTCCTCACCTGTTAAGATTATCCTCTACTGAAACTTTTAAGCACTCCCTTAAAACTCTTCTGTTCAACAAACGTTTCAAGTCCTTTAACCTACTTACCATTTTTTTTACCCTATTTATAACTAATCTACCTCTCAGTTCACCATTCTATTTCAAAACACAAAGCTGTGTGACTGGATTACACAGAGCACTGAGCACTTACTTAGACCTTACAACCTAACTACTCCACTGCATAATAAATAGCATTTGCCCTTGTGTATCAATCCCCAATCTCCTATAGAGTGTAAGCTTCCGGTCAGGGTATTCTTCCCCAGCTGTTCTGTCTGTTACCACCCAGTCACGTCTGGGTTGAAATTGTAAAACGCTAAGTAATCTAATGGTGCTATATAAAAACATGTTAATAAAGAAATATAATAATATTATCAATATTAGCAACAGTAGTGATACCGCTGTATCAATATGTACCTCTAATAAATCTTTGCTGTATGAGTTAAATAAATGGGCCATCCACTTTCTTATAGGTGGTTCCTCATAAGATATGCATGCAAAAAATACACTCTTACCTTTTCTCTTTATTTGTGTGTATGACATTTACCTGGGGATAAGATGCACAAAGATGCAATATGGGGAAAAAGATGCAATATGGGGAAAAAGGAAATCTGACAAAGTCATGGTGATGCCCAGGCAACTTTCTGTTGTGAAATCCTTTATTGTGGCGTTCATTGGTTTGTTACTTTGACAAAAACCACCTACATAAACATTGTTGCCGAAACAAAACTATATATATATATATGAGCTTCAATATCCCTTAATTTGCTAATGTATATATAGTAGGTCAAAGCAACAATGCACAAATCCCAAAATATGTTCCATGTATGCTGGAACATGTTTCTAATTAGTATTTTTCTCCAAATGTTAATGGATGAAAATAAAGTTTAGAATTTTTATTACCAATAGTGAAGTAGTGTAGTCAGTGAACTACCCTATAGATACTTTTTATTCTTTATCTCTGCAAAAAACGTTTAAGGAATAGAGATCAAGGTGGTGACATGACCTTCAAATTCTGTTGAATTTAGGCAGGGTACACAATGAGGCTTTTTCAGATGATTATCGAGCAAATGACATGATAAAAATTTAAGCCAACATCTCACCAATGTGTATTGCCCAGCAATGATGCATAATGGTTTGAAGCAGTCTGTGACTGATATGACTGTTGGAAGGTCCTAATAGATGCAATACATGATGGCCTGATGTCTGAAAAAACTGTACAGATACAATATCTTCAGAGCAATTATTCTGATCACATAATAAAGGCATATTATTGCAGCAAAGGTTTCATGTACAGCTTGTAAACAAATCACACTAGACTAGTGTGTACAAGGGTATTGTACAACTAATTTGAATTTTCAGAGTAGAAATGTTTCAAAGACATCTGATTTTCTAAAAAACATCAGTGTGTTTGCAGCCTAAATCTGATCAAGCATTGGTGGAATGTGATTAAATGTGGTCCCACTTCACAACTTAAAGGACTTAATTGTTCTGCTTCTAATATCTAAGCTGGGCATATACTACATAAACTGTTCCAATCGTAAGATTTTTCAAGAGTACTAATTTGCATATTTTGGTTTGTTTTTTAACCATACAATTATTGTATAGTGTAGCTTTCAATTCCTTTAGAAAAATAAATAAAAAATTTTCCATTTTCATCCGATTTATCTTATAGTATATCCCCAGCTTATGGCCAGTTTAAGTTTTAAATTCCATAGGACACCAATCAGTCAGATCTGATTTGGAAGCATGAGGAAAACCTACACAATATAAGGCAGCTGGGTTTAATGTTTTGGCCGACTGGTGTATACAAATGCGGTTTGTTCATAACACTTTTTCACACCATTAGACCAAAACTGGAAGACAATGAAAACTTTAGATAAGTTTACAACAGGTTGTTTTAACAGACTTAAAACAAATAGTTTTTTTCTTTAATAATATGAACACATACATAGTTTGATGAAGAGATAGAGGGGTCTAACAGTGCTGTTTGTGTGTAAAAACATTTTTACCTTGTACTTTTCTCTCACTCCCTTCTTTCAGGTGCACCTTGTTATCTCTGCCGGATTTTCCCTCTGCTGACTATTAAAACCCCTCACTTGCAGTAATTTCTTGTCAAAGCAACTACATATCTTGCTCCCTGTATCCTGCTATTTGAATCATGTGTCTCCTTGCAAAAAAAGAACTCCTTGCTTCAGATCCAGCCTCCCTGCTATCATTGCATACAGTGCCTCCAATCACTGTTGCACAGTCTTGTGCTTGTCCTGAGGGCCGCAACCTGCTCCTTGCCTGCAGCTCAACTCAATCCCCATATTTAGGGGCTCTGGCAAAAACCAGGTTTGGGGCTTGACACTTTGGGCAGGCGTGGTCCGTTTATGAGCTGGCTGTGCACGGAGTGAGTAACAAAAGGATATTTAAAATTGGGAATGAAGGATGCACTTCACACTCCAATGGTGTTCTTGCACAAAATATAAACGAAAAATTATAAAATAATATTTTTAATCTCATAAAATGTATATATATACAAAGGACAGTTTATAAACATCATTAAACAGACTGGTTTCACTTAATGTGTAAAATCTAATATAACAAATTACAAGGTTTACTAGCTGAATATATAAACAAACAGTACAGTTGTCCAAAATGCATAGCTCTGAGCTTCTTGTGTGTCTAGAACAGTAATGATTGACTGGATTAAAATTAATCAATTGTTTAGTTACCTGCACTATCCAGGATCCTCTATGTTTAGTTACCTGCACTATCCAGGATCATCTATGTATGACAAATATAATCAAGGCCCATGGATAACAGAAATAGGTTTAACATACCTAGATTGGGTAAGCCATACGTTTCTACTTATCTACAACATGTAAAACAAATGCGTTTCTTACTGTCTTCTCTTTAGAGAGCTGGATTTCTTTTCTTCCATTTCATCAATGGGGGAGGCTGAGGACAGAAGTGAAGTATCTGAAGGATTAAAAGAGGGACTACTACTGTCACCTTGGTCTACTTGAAGAAAACTTGGACGATCTTCCAGAGCCTGCAGACAGCCAACAAATAGTCAATTTAATAAGGAAACATATATATTTTTATTTGCTGTGATCTACCTATTAATTTTTTTTTTACAATTTTAATAATGCTTTCTTGCACCTAATGTCAGAGAAACTCCATTGACCCAGTTGACAATTAGCTATTGTAACCAACAACTGAAACTATCTATTGCTGTATTAGAATATGTAACTTGCTTCCATTTGAATTACCAGAGGTCTAACATTTTTATTAAAATATTCATTTTTCTTACCATTTTACTTTTAACAAGTTCTTCAATAGCACTGACAAGTTCAGCTGCACTTGGGGTCTCAGAACTAGTTGGTCGTACCAGCAATCTAGATGTCTAAAGAAACATGTAATGAGAAATCTGAAGCAACCTTTTAAAACCGCAATAAAATACTCCTCTTATTTAGCCCGGTTTAAAATGGGCGATACACAAAAATAAAATTGTATTATTTATTGTACAAATTCTGTGTTTAAAACAATATTTTTTGCCTATATACATCAGAATGAACAATCAGAATGAACAAACTATAGTAACTGATAATTTGATTAATTATGCATTTAAATAAAAAAAATAAATAAAAAAAGAACACAGAAGATGAAAATAACTTACAAATATGAATGCATCAATTAAAATGAATTAGTTTAGAGTAGCTATAAAATTAGAGATGGTACCTATGAAAACATTCAAATAATTATTAACAGTAAGCACCTAAGAAAAACCACAACTAGTAATATTAAAAACAAGAAAAATGTAATAAATAAACCTGCCACCATCCCCCTGTGGAAAGAACCTTTAACATTCCACATGACCAAATCTTATAATCTTATTCAATATGAACTGCTAAAAGATATTTAACTGGGTATGTGGACCAAGTTGGCAGTTTTCGGTGAAGCAAAAATTTCCACCAGCAGAAGAGGCTAAATTAAGGGATATCATATTAGTTTCCCAAGAGGGTAAGGACCACAAAAGTGTGTAACTTCTTCCCACCACCCCTTATGTGAACAAAGGGTTCTTCACAAAACCTGATGCTTCTTAGTACACCGAATAATGGAAAAAAGCATGAAATGTGAAGAAGGTGATGCTCTTTATTATTTTTTTTATCCCATTCCACAGACAGTCACACAAATCACTACACAGAGAACAAAAATGGCATCTAAAAATTAGATTGTACCTTGGTGTTTCTCATAAAGCACAAAGGGGATATATTTTATGCTACATGGCTTTATACAATTAAATATTGGATGGTAGCGGTTTTCAGTCAATGTCAACTGCTTAAAATGAGGTATTTAAGGTGTTTAAGGATTACAGTTAAAGAACTCTACTTATAAACTGAAAATGAGAGTTTTATGTAGTGTAAGCACAAGAAGGTTGCAGTTAGCACTTGGAACAAGCTGCGCTGATCATGTATTATGTGATGTGATATTACACCAGGGCTGCTCATTTTAAACTACACAGGTATAATTAAAAGTAGTTTCAGCACAGTTATAATCCAAAGGAGGTGCTGCACAAGAAGGGAAACCATGAATGACTACATATGTAGACATACAGGGCACAGAATAAGAACTAAACAGGTTAAAACCCCTGAAAAATAATGAAAGCTGATTTGACATCATGATTATTCAGTGATTTCCCTTAAGCAGAGATATATAATGTACTAGGCTAAATGTGCCTCATGATCTAAGCAACAGGTTAACCGTGAAAATGTAAAGGTAATAAAGGATAGGGAAATTAATATACAATGCAATAAATTGTTCCATTTGACCAGCTTAGTCAAGAGTGGACAAAACCATGTTGAATTGCAGGGGAGGTAAAAGGAATGTCAGTGTTTGCATGCAGGGAGAATGTTTTATTTTTGCATTTTGCACACAGATACTGACCAGCGTTACTGTTACACTGTTATTACACTTTTGCTAGGAAACCTCATCTCTCACCTGTAATAGTGATTGTAACTAATGAAACTTACCTCCCTTGCAATTCAACACGGTTATGCCCAGTCTTGACTAAAGCTGGTCGATTGGAACATTTTATTGCATAGTGTATGGCCAGCTTAAGGAAGAGGGATGAGACACACTGGAGAATATAGTATAGCAGGGAGATTGGAAATATTTAGAAATTTAGATAAGGGGTTCTCAAACCTATGCTGAGGACCCCCTCTACATGTCTCCTCACAATCACAAGTGATACAATGACACATCCTGCCAGTCAGTAATGACCACACTTGTGCTCCAGCCACGAGACCTGTATAACATGCCCTGGGGGGTCCTCAGCATAGGTTTGAGAACCACTGATTTAGATTACAGATCATATCATTTCTGATAGGGGATAGATGATGATGATGATAATCAATATGCACATGTTAATACTTAAATGTCCGACTCTGTGAGTTTGAATTAACAATATAAGGGACTCCTGAAATGTATTGTCATGAAAACTATTGTTATATCAAACTACTTTAGAAAAGTGACGTTAACACAGTAAATGACTTGGTGTAATTACACAGCCCTGAGGAAGAAAGTACTTTGCGTGTGTGACATTGTCATGTTTGCATTTACAAGGAACCAGATGCATTGCAGAAGACGGGATTCACTAATGAAGAAAATATTTCTATCAGCACAATGTAAATAAATTATCTAAGCCAGAAACAAACACAAAAACGTATTGTTTGCTGTCTAAATATATAAATATAGAAACTAGGTAAACTAGAAACTATCTGGCTGCTCTATTTAATGATTATTTTCCAGGTTCTCACCATTGTTACTGCAAATCCTCTGCGCATATGTAGTATACAGTTGATTTCTGTCAGCATAGTCTAAAGAATGTCATCAATCATGGCAGAAATTGGGGTAATGGAAGCTGACAATTAATGTAGGGTTTAGAAGCATTCTCTTTAAGTTACAGTCATTAAAAAACATGTGTCTTAAAACATGTATTTAAGTAACTGTAAGCTAAGGGAAACAATACATATTAAATGGGAGCTACTTATAAAGATACACACTTCATGCAACATAGGGATAACCCAGTCACAGTGAAATCTTACAGAACGACAAAATACAGTTGCAAGATGTTTTCACTCTCGTTTATCAATTGACATATTTGATGATGTTTTAAAGGTATAATAATTATTATGGAAAAGATTTCCAAAACAATTTAGAATGTAAAGGTATGGAAACTAAAATAAAAATACACAGAAAATGAGAATTATAGAAAATAATTCTAAACAATTTTATATGGAAAGGTATAGGAACTGAGCCAGAACAGAAACAGAACACAAATCCACATAATTCTACAATGAAGAATGAAAAAGAATAGGAAATAAAAAGAGAGAAAAAAAGAGGAAGGGGAAAAAAACAAAATTAGTTGCAATATTTGAACAAGCCTGTAATACTAGACAAAACACCACATAAAAAATGCATGAAAGAAACAATATAGTGCAATACAAATCTTACTATGTTAGTTAAATAAATGTAATGTACAAAAGCCAAACGCAACAAACACATTGCAATATAGCTGACACTTAAAGCCAGATATACTGACACATGGCTGGTGTGTCCACAGATAGGCCACATCACAACTCTAAATTACTGAGGCATTTCTGAGATCAGGAAAAACCCATAGCTATCTTAAATACTCATCATTTCTAACTGAGACAATGGAAAATAACCAGTTAGGAAAAATTGGAGTGAAAAGTACTTCCTGCCTGTTGTATAGATGCAGAGCGTGTAAGCAGGTGTGCCTATGGGCTTTTGTGCATAGTTAAATATACCGCAGTTAGACAACACAACGCAAAACGTAAAAGCTAACTTGGTTTTGTTGTGGAGGCACAATGATCAGTCCATTTTAATTCCTTTAGGAATAAAGCTAAAATAAAAGCAATAAGATAAATACAGTTTGACTAAAAAATTAGAAATAGGATTTGTATCACGAAAAGAAAATACAAATTAATAGAAAAATATATATTAAAATTTAAATGAGTACAAGAAGTAGTGGTACCAGAGTCAAATGTATATATAGTTCAATACAGTGAGCTACATTTTGTATTTTTACACAGAATATCAAAAATAAATGCCTTTAATAAGTAGTTGGTTTCTGATGGCGTCATTGTTTATGACACTTACAAATGCTATTTATGGGCAGCACGGATTGCTAAGTGGATAGCACTAATGCCTAACAGCTCTGAAGCCATGAGTTTGAAGAAGGATGACATTGATGTGCTAAGAGGTTCTATTAAATTCAGTCCACACTTGTGTTTTAACAAGTATTTTTTTTTTTATTTGAACAGAGTTTGTATTATATATCTATAGCACATATCATTCAGATTGCTTACAAGCTTACTGAGTGTCATCACATTTCAACAGCAAATACTGTAGATTTAAGCCTTTTCCTCACGAATGGTCATTAGATAACTTCTTGGTTACAGATAATACTGAAACAATTTCAATAATGTCTAGGAGGGAGCAATGAAGTATACTCCAAAGAAACAGCACTTACATTAAATTACTGCTAAATCTAAAGGTCACTACTATCTTCTAATGTAAATCAATTTTTTGGCTGCTTTTGATTGCTTTCTTCTCATACAAATGTTTACAATCCATAGGTACTCATTACGCAGCCCTTTCCTGGTTCCTATTTTACTTGTCTAACTGCTCTTTCAATGTTTTCTTTTACGATCCTCCTCCAGCTGCTCTTCTTGTATATGTTAGGAGCAGCACACATATCAGTCTTTAGTCCTCTGCACTTCTATATCTATATAATGTTACTTGGACAAAGAGTATTTTGATCCCTTTCAGTCTTGCATGAACTGACCTTTAATAAAAGTGGTCCTCAACCAATTACTGGATGACCACATTAGCCTGACCTATCGCAAGTGCAGGACAGGAATCGTTCTTTCAATGGGGTAATAGACAAGGTTCACATTATCTATTCCAGATTATATAACTTTGCCTCCCTGGACCCCCACTGAAGCTGGAGACTGCACTGAAGCCCACTCCCTTGGGATAGAGTCCGGGCCATTTTTATAAGTGTTTCCAGAAGCTCCTGCTGCTAATGCTGCTCCCAGTCCCTGGAGGCATACAGCTGCTTCCAAAGGAGGGGAAAGACCCTACCAGGTGCAAAAGCTGATGCTCGATTTCTTAACTGAATATGACCTCAAATAATGGGCCTGGTCAGCATGCAAACTGTCATGGCTCTGTTGTCTTAATGGGCCAGATTCAGATCTTTAGGCACTTAAGACCTAGTCTAGACTGGGCAAAACCATGTTGAATTGCAGGGGAGGTAAATTTAATTAATTGCAATCAGTATTATAGGTGACAGATGGTGTTTCCTATCACAAGTCTAATAACAGTGTAACAGTAACACTAGTCGGTATCTGTGTGCAAAATGCAACAATAAAGTATTCTCCCTGCATGCAAACACTGACATTCATTTTACCTCCTCTGCAAGTCAGAAGTGCCTAAAGATCTGAGCTGGCCCACTGTGTTTAAATGAACATTTTACCACATTTCCTTTACTTCTTTTAGACACTCCCCCATCTATGTCCCAACTTCGGTTTTTGCCTCTGTTCAGTCTATGCTCCTTGACATTATTTGAAGGGGGGAGGGTGCAATAAGGGCGCCCCAGATGCCAACGGGACATCTTGTTCTGTCCTAAACATGTAGGGGATCTTCAGGCACCCTGCAATCTACAGTTATCTCTCTATGCAGAAGCTAGACTAGTTTCCATGGCATAGCACTGTTCAAATATTGGATTTGTATTGTCAAAATATGGGATATCTGAGATGGGATGTCATCACACCTATTCACAGTTTAAAGACAAACTCAGCAGTAAGTGGAGGCAATACAGAGTCAGAAAGAATGTCTATCTAACACAAATTATAAAGACATATTCAGATGATCTGAGAGTGGGCGAAATGTAATGAGGCAAGAACAAGAAAGGAAGAGGTCCAGTGAAGTCAAAGCATTTCAGACAATGGGGTATATTTACTAAGCTGCGAGTTTGCAGTGAGATTGGAAAGTGGAGATGTTGCCCATGGCAACCAATCAGATTCAATTTTTAAGTTTCATTTTACACACTGGAGAATGTGAACTTGAATCTGATTGGTTGCCATGGCCAACATCTCCACTTTCCGATCTCACTGCAAACTCGCGGTTTAATAAATATACCCCAATAGGAGAAGGAAGTAATAGCAGCATGATTCTACTAGTCAGGAATCAGTAAGGTTTATGTTTTTGAAACTGTTGCTCACTGACAATTACAATATAATTGCATAATATAAATGTAAAAGTTGTTCATTTGACCTGACCAAAAAATAAACATATACATTTAAATAACCCAACAGTAAGTCTTATGATACGCTATGACTATTTCTTATTTATTTTGTAAGTTAGTCACACACACATTCTCAGGAAGACCAAAAATATGGACCTAGTGGCCAGGATTAATAATGGAGGAGCCATCTGCCGCTAGGAGCATTTACCCGTGCAGTGCAGGTGAGCTGGGATAAATAAGATAGGCAAATGCTCTAAGCCTAAATTTACTTAACAGGAAGATTGAAAAGTAGGGATGCCGCCCATAGCAACCAATCAGATTCAAGCTGTCAGTTTCATTTTACATACTGGAGAATGTGATTGGTTGCTATGTGCAACATCCACAATATGCAATCTACCTGCTTAGTAAATTTAGTCTCTAGTCTTCATTAACCCACTGTGTATAAAAACGCTGTCCCACCCAGATTCACTATAAAGAGACTGAGGAATTCAGAAGATTTGGGTTAGCAAATAGGTATTAGATACAGAATCTCATGCATTCAAAGTATAATCAAGTATTAGTTTCTCCTAACACAGCATTGAAGACATTATATCTAAAACACAAATACAGAAAGATATCTATTAAAGGGATACACTGTTACTACTCAAGTTCTCAAAGACACCTATAATAGGGAAGACACTGATAATATATATGCACAAGTATATGTCCAATCACTTATACTGAAAAGAAAGTGGTCACTTATTATCTTAACAGACGGAAAAATCATTATATTATATTCATTTTGAAAAAGCGAAATATTTTTTTTTATTACAATGAGTGACCAGCAGCATGAACTTATTTGCATAGTTTGACATACTGCCCTCATGCCTGACTCGCTTATATCTAAAAAGCTTGATATATATCAGTTCACTTCATCCAGGTTACAAGGGTGGAACCTTCTCAATGAGTTCTGTGTGTTCAATATTATTCTAATTGTAATATTTTTACTCATCAACTATTCTTTAATATAAATAAACTAAATTGTATTTGCATTATAAGTGCAGGTATGTGTAAACAACATTAGACATTAACAGTTCTATTATAAAAAAAAAAACAATAAAAAATTCACAATCAAAATAACAGTACCTTATCATCTTGGGTATCTGACTGAAGAAGGCTGTGTTGTTGAATTGCCATTGGAGGTGGCAGTGGCACTGCATCAGGTCCTTCCTCACTTTCTTCTTCGCCACAACTCTGCATGCCAGACGACGAGGATTTAGAAAGTGTTCCACTACTGAGACCTTCATTCCGTACACGCTACAACAATAGTTATAAAGAGTGAATTGGAGAATACCATATTAATATATTGTGTGTGTGT
>JABWIB010000626.1:15090-39699 GCA_016617825.1 Platyplectrum ornatum | reverse complement strand
TTCGCTTAGCGTGGGATTGAATCAGCCCCATAGTCTCTCTATTTTGTGTGTGTGTGTGTATATATATATATATATATATATATATATATATATATATATATATGTGTTATAGTATCATGCTAATACATAAACAAAATTATTTTTGTATGACTTTTAGATTTATTTTCTATTCAGTCCTTAATACATTGTATTATATTTATTCTCTGTCATCTGGTATCACTCATGGTTAAAATGAAATATTTTCTTTTTATAACTGTGCCCACTGGCAGCCACTGGTTGAGATCCCCTGCTCTTATACATAAAATCTATATAGAATTATAGAATGTATAAACTATCCTTTTCTTCATGGAGTTTATCTCAGAGGGCATTAACATAACAAGACAAATGTTTATTTGATGTTAAGTAGATTTGTGCATTTACTATTCACTATTATTTTCATATATGCTCATGACACACTAGGATACCAGCCCCTCCCCACGCACGACTTAAAAAACAGCATGCTCACTAAACAGTTATTAGGCCAATTTATTAATTTTATTTCAAAATCTGCCAGTCATCAATGGCTGCAACTCGTTATTGCTTACCTTTATGATTAAATATACCTTCCATCTCCATGCTACTCCTTGAGTGTGCAATGCACAAAGAACTGCAGGGAACTAAACCCTCTGCAGCTGGTGATTTGTCGGTAGTTCGAACTAAGCACCAATCAGGTTTGTCATGTGGCCTCTCAAGAATCTCAACTGTTTGCCCCCGTCGTATTGTCAACTCATTGCTATTGCAAGCAGTAAAATCATGAATAACCACGGTTAGCTCACATCCTCCTGAAAGCTGTAATA
Source organism: Platyplectrum ornatum (assembly GCA_016617825.1). Taxonomy (NCBI): domain Eukaryota; kingdom Metazoa; phylum Chordata; class Amphibia; order Anura; family Limnodynastidae; genus Platyplectrum; species Platyplectrum ornatum. Next base: position 38,863 of record JABWIB010000626.1, on the reverse strand, counting down.
CAAACCATAGAAGATGTATTTTACGACATAAAGGTTAGGATGGTTTAAGTTAAAAATATATAACAAGTAACAGAAAATTATAGCAAGAGCTAAAACCCATCTTAACGACTTGCATACCAAATATTTAGCCTCCTTGTTTGATTTATTGTGAAGTATTGTGAGCAGATAAATTGTTCTATATAGTTCAATTAAGAAGAAAATTATTTATATTAATGAGACAAGTAGTAGGCTTCAGAGAGGTGGAAGGAGGCAGGATATCACACTTATAACTATAATAGTTTTCTGTTCAGAATCTCTTGGTTTGCAAACCTTGTGTAACTCAGTTAGGCTGATTAGATTTACAGGTTGGGTGACGCTTGTGAATCAAAATTTTCATGTAGTTCCACAGATTCTCATTTGACAGTTTATAATAGTAATATAACCTTAACACTTTTCTGCTTTGACTTTAAACTGGTATTATTGCCCTGCTAAAAGAGGAACTTTCTCCCAAACTTTTATTTTCCAAGTGAACTGAAGATGCATAGTCTCTGCTAAAAATCAGCTAAAATCATCACTGGGCCTAAATTTACTAAAATACCTGCTCTTAGCAACCAATCAAATTTGAGCTCTCATTCTCCAGCATGTAAAATGAAACTGAGAGCTTGAATCTGATTGGTTGCTATGGGCAGCATCCCCACTTTTTCCATCCCGCAGTTTAGAATATTTAGGCATTGGTGTTCTATTTTTACATGAGTCCCTAATATTATCTTACTATATTTGTGATATTTTGTTTTTTTGTTTCTTCTATGATATCTTTATAGCAGTTGCCTTACAGTTGCTTTTGTAACAATATATACTTGCTTTAAACCCAATGTTTTAGAATACGGACTAGTCTACACAATGCCCTGGAAAAATAAAGTAGCGTTCATTATCTCACCATTGACACAACAGTACTTATGATAAATCCATGCAAAGGTATTATTTTATAGCATTTTCTATTTCATGCATTTCTTCATGTGCTATGAAGGAGAAACCAGTAAGTTATCTTCCCATTCCAGGCAACTCGGACAGAAGCGTTATGCTTGCTGGACCTAGTTGCACTGGACATGGGGACTAGTGGCCTTGGGGGAATCTTCCTTGTGGAGAAACTGCAAGTGGATTCTCCCCTGACTCAGCAAAGGAGATATAGGAAGTCACAGACGTCAGGAAGTTAGAGAAGACTTAAGCAGGTAAGTAAATAGGCATATATGTGTATATATATCTTTTTATTATTAACCCTGGTGCTTGTATGGGCTACGTGATGTGTTTAGTAAATGAATTCATGACTAACTTAACTTGCATGAATAAACTATAATTTTGCAAACACATACTGTAAGTTTACATGCAAAGCCGCTTTATAAAGCAATAAATAGGCTCATTGTATGATTAAACAAAGAAATAACCACTAGTGTTTCAAACTGTTGCCAGTGTATGTAAGGTTATGTCAGAACCGTAGATGCAATTTGTTATAATTAAATGCTCTGTACATAAAAATGGAAAACACAGCAGTATGTCTTACCTTATCACTATCTAACGTGTTCTGTGATGTTCTTGATGCAATCGATATCGTATCAGGTTGACTTCCATCTCCCTGACTGTCAAAGTCTTCCCCATCTCTAAAAATTGATATTGCAGGGTTCACAAGACGTTAATATACTTCATTCAAAGACAATTAGCTTTTTTAAGACATTCAGACAAGTTTCAATTATTTAATTTGATCAAATTGTAAAAAATTGACATTTTGCAAACTGAGCATGTACACACATCTGAGAGACCCAAATGGAACACTTCCTTACATATAAGGAAAAATGCACAAAACATACTCCTTTTTTCCTCATATAAAAAAAACCTGAACCCTCCATAAATTATTACCAGGCCTAAATTCGTTAATCAACAGCTACAAGTCGTTCCATTATCACATGCAGTAGTGAAAGTTTGGCTGCATTATAATAACAACTAATAAGGAAAAGTAAGTCTGGCTGCAGTCAAAAGGCCATTTTCCAAAGTAATGGGTTGCACCCCACCTCTTTCAAATCCAATGTTCCTCACACTAACTACAAGCAATTTAATTATTTCAACTTTAAACCCTAACCAAACTGGGAAAGTATTTGGGCGCAAGGACATTAACTGATGTACAATATGACCATATCAATCTGTGAACGAGAAAGTAAAGCTGGCAACACACTGCTTTTGGATGATCAGATCAATTATTGTAGTGTGTTGCACTGACCCAATTGTTTACAAGCCCCATTTCAAAAAAGCTCCTGCTAATAACTGGAAAATGAAAGTAGTACTGAACAATCAAAGTGCTACTAGATGTGAAGAATGAGAGTGCACTAATGATCATCCAGTGTGTTGCCACTATGTGACTGTAGCTTAATCTCAGATTTATAGAGATTATATGGTATTTGGTTGACTATTTTACCAGTCCACCGAATATAACACTCAAAACTAAACTATTTTATTTCAAAATACAGAAAGTAAAGAAATCATTGCTCACCTTCTCATAGTTTTTTGTTTTGTTGATACTGTCTTTGGTATATGAATTGGCTCCTTCAAAGCACCTCTCAGGTGGATGGTTCTATCTTGTATTACTTCACGTATATGCTTAATCCAGTCTTGTTTATTCTCAATACTGGACCCCTAAAAACCACAGTTACACACAATATAGTAAAAATAAATTGTAGCCACATGTGTGAGTATATATTTTTTTCATGGGGTTAGGATATAGTCACAAAAGCTTGCCATCCAATGGTTAACTTTTTCTTCAGGGACTCAGTAACTTATTTTTCCAATATCCTAGAATTTACTTTATCAAATGACTTTTGTTCATTATAAAAGTTGTGTGTAGGACGGATCAAAAGGTGGGACATTGTGACCATGGGTAGGAAATGCATTCCTGAAGGTATAATCAGTCAAAGACAAAACCCAGAAATGAGAACATACTCAACCATGAGAATGGAGGTCAGAGTGGTTGCCTGGCAGAGCTGTTCTAGCAAGGCCTTCAGACATGCTGCCCAGGACAAGCTCATGACTCTAGTGTAATAAGCATTCAACTAAAACCCTATCTCCTCTATCACTTCTGTTAAATGCAGTAAAAGTCAATAGTATGACCACTTGATAATAACATGACAGCTAAGAATTATGCCTTTCACCTTATTTTCAATACATCATACTAGCAGATTTTACTATGAGGGCTTCGTTCTTAAAAAAAAATGTTTCCCACACACAAACAGAAAAAATGGGGATAGTACAGAAGTTTGTCACTCAATTTTTCATAAAGTGTGTCAGTTATTGTGTATGAGGTAGTCATAAAGAATGAAAAATTATTACCTTAAGAACAATTTTGTTGTCAGATGATGGGGTTCTGCCAACCCAAAGAGCAAATTTACACGGGTCACCTTCCACATGTTCTGTTACTCCTAACTCTGAGGTCTGCAACAAGAGGAAACAAAGTTGTTGTTGTTAGAAAGTTTTGGGAAGTTAATCTACAAGGAAAGGAATAACCTTCAACCTGAAACTTCATATTCTGTAGTGGTTGTAGAGGTGTTGAAGAGAGAGCTCTACACTGTCAGTACATTAGACCTCTCAATGCTCTTTACCACTGGGAGTATACAATCTTTGTGTTATTAGTACAAATCACTACTATTACTATGTCGTTGAACACACATATCTGCGCTTTAGCATTGCTTTGTTATTCCTGAAATATATTCTGTCCTGTTAGTTCATCGCGTATCTTGGAGCATCTGTCATCTAAATTGGCTGTCAAGTCTTTGTCTATAACCTCAAAGTTACAGTTTTTCTCTTCTTTTTCTTTTTACATGTTTTGTTGTAAATCTTGAAGTCTAAGTGACAACAGTCAATCCTGACATCACTTTACATGTAGAGAATCATCTTATGGTGTAAGGAGACCTGGTCCTTAGCCAAAAAAAGTTTCATAACGCGAAACTTTCACAATGCAAAATCATATTTCTGTAAAAATAGTCATTTTCAAACTGACACACTGACCTACCTGGGTTCTAACAAAGAGTCCCCACTGTCATCTTCTCTACTTTTTAAGTTTATGAGTAGCATAAGATGCATTACTTGTGATCCCTAGATCCCCTTACCCCAGAATTACCCGGTGGGAAGCTCTGGGTCTGACCTCTGGGTGCTGAGGGCTAATGCTCCCAGCACAAACAATTATATGTCCAAAGAGGACGTTATAGCCTCGATCAACTACCTTACATTGACATTAAAACTCTAAATAAAGAATCATAAAGGAAAAAAGAAAATGGCTAGCTTGAGGCATCTTATGCGTAAATAAAAATAATTACTCCAGTGCATTCCACTTCCTAAATACACAGTTCTGTAACGCACATCATTCTGATAACTGCAAAAACTTTATCCATCAGTAGACAACATTGTCACATTCTGAAAGCCAAATCCCTTTTGACATACTATTGGGCCGGGTAATGATATTTTGCAGATAAATATTCCCCCATTTCCTACTGTTTATGGTAGAAATCCTTTAAAGCTTTTTTAAAGAATACTTTTAAAAGAAGGTTATTTAAAAATAAGACTGCCACAGTGAATTGTGGTCCCTTTGGTATCCACCCTGTGCCCATATATCTTGTTTGGAAACAATCATGTCCCTGTGTCCTATCCAGATCCTATACAGGGGTTTATTCAGAACACCCGAAAAGAAAAAATTTACAAAATACTCAAACAGCAAAAGAGAGTAATTGGAAAGGATAAAAGAAGAATGACCTGTACAAAACCATTAATAATCAATTAAACAGTAAGCATGACTTACAAATAATTTCATCTTGTAAATATACTTGCTTCTTCCACTGGAATCTTTCACCTCTTTGCTGAAGACAAGGGACATTTCAAAAAGAAACAGATGCCTCTCTCTGCCTTTCCTAATTAAAGTTTTAGGGTCCCAAACCTGGAAGGATTCCTGTAAAATAAGTTCTCCCTGAGTTTCAATGTTCTCCTCAAAACCTAAAAATGGAAAAATGAAATGTTATTTTTTTTATCTGTAGAAAATTAAAGGATTAAGAGCAATCATAAAACTGGAAACCATAGCAAAATATATCATCATCACAATCAGACCATTTTACTTTCAATAAGAAAACAAACTATGCAAAAAAGTCCAAATTAGAAGCTTAAAAAATGTGTCTAAAATGTGATGCTTGTAGCATATATAGTAAGTTATCATTTGAATGATAACTGTTTCTAAGACATTACTATTCAAACCAAACTTGGGATTGCTATCAAAATTGGATAGGTTAAAGAACTAAATATCATAGGCACATAATAGGCGCAAGACACAATCTTGTGATACAAAAAAAAAAAAAAAAAGACAATGGTGCATATAAATCTATAAATACCTTCCAGCATGCTAAGATGCATGGCATCATTTGCTCTTTTAGGAACACTAAGCATTACTTCTAATCCATCTTTAATTTCTCCCTTGCCTTCTTCACAGCATGTCAAGAGCTCCTACAGCAAGTTTAAGAAAATGTTTGCACATTAGTTATTCTGCATGCAGTATGAATTACAACAACATTAGCAAGAGAATAATATTCTAGAAGAATACTGCATCAGAACACCTGCATCAGAAATAGTTCAAAGCAACTGTCCAATATGATCCATCGTAGGGTAGTCTATAATTTAGATATTGTATTTAGAGAAGAGTAAAAAGCAATAAGCAATTTCTTTGGAAACTTCTGAAAATGTCCGATTATTTTTATTATTGGGTTAATGGACTAAATTTCCATGTTTCAGATTACAGGTCTAGGGAGTCCTTAACAATTTGTGTATGATTATGCATTTTTTTTACCTTTATTTATTTTACATATATGATAAGAGAGAAATTCATCAATGTCTAAATTTTACACCAATGCAGAGAATTCTACAGTTCTTGTTTTGACTAGCAGTTATCATAACAACTGTTTTAATGCATATTTTCAAGTTTAGACTGTAACCTACCTTTAATAAAAGCTGGTATTTTGTTATACGTTGTACTGGTTTGATAAGGTAAGAAGAAATAGAGTTTGCCAATTCATGGCGGTGTTGAATTTCCTGCAGTGTATAAGTAAAGTTCAATTATTCTCAAATATCAGAAAAAACGATGTTAAATACAAGAAAAACTAGTGACCATAGGTAATCAACATCAATATATTAAGCATATTAAGAACATTACATACAATGATTATGATACAAGGGAATATCTGACTGTCATTTGAAGTGCAATATAGTGAAAAAAAGAGGTGAACCTTCAATGTAAATCACATTTTATGTTTGCCAGCAAACCTCAATTTCAAGTGCTTAATTGTATGTGAAGACATAAATAAAGGCAATTGAATGAAGATAAAATTAAATGGAAGTTTTTGAGAATTGTTTAAAGTGACCAAATTTCTAAAGAAAATGCAACCAAACATAATTTGACAGTTTTCAATTGAAGCAAGAGAAGTTGTAAAACTGGCATACCAGTATATAGTAAATTCTTTTACGCTCTCTGAAAACAGAGTCATCGGGGTATTCAGAAATCGTCATCTCTCACTACTTAACTTTTGATTATTCTTAATCATTAATTCTAGTATAGTAGTCTAGTAGTTTGCTACTTAAAAGGTAATTTATTTTACACACTGTAATCAGGAGATATTTATGTCAATGATGAATTATTTCCAAATTCAATGAAAGTGAGGCCTGAGGCCAGGTGATGATAAATAAAAATATATTAAAGAAAAAATAATAAATAAATCTGGGAGCAAGTGTTGCTTGTTAATCTGTCATTTGTAATCAGTATGTAATATTAAGCATGAGAAAATACATCTGAGCACTTCATCAGATTATTGGCTTAGTGCCTATATGTAAGAAGTAATATAACTTACATCAAAATATGGTCCTGCTTGTTCCAAGATGAGCTGGGTGGAATCAGGTTTATTTTTGCAATACGATACATACATTTGAAATTTTTCAGCCTGGAATTATAAAAAAAAAAATAATATTATATACATATATATTTTGGCAAATTTGTGCATGTACATTGTTCATCAAGTTCAACATCCTTTGCAATGGATTTATGTGAGCTGCATCTGGATATGGCGGAATGCATTGGGAATTTCTCAGTGATTTAGGAAGGCTCTTGGATTTCATAATCTTTCGTTGTTTAACTTTTTTCAATGTATACAATAAATATGTATCGCCATGTAATCCAAACGAGTTTAAACAAATTAAAATGCAGACAATGATACTGTTCTTGTAATCCCTATCGATCCCTCATAACAATAAATCAGAGACTATATACAAATTGCAGTCTATTACAATCATTTTGGTGTAGAGAAGAGTAAACTACAAACATGTGATACAGAAAATGATTATTTAATGAATGCTAGCCTAGCAGATCACATGCCAAAAAAAAAAAAGAGAACAATCATTATTCTCTGTTCTTTTATTTGAAACATTTCCACTGTGCTGTCCCAGTTTCTGGGATCCATTTATAATTAATTCAGTTTCATACATGTTTATACTGTTGTACTGTGTTTACTATGCTTGCTGCCATCTACTGGCCATTGTTATACATTGTCTGTAATTACCATATTCATTTCTACTGTTACTCCTCCTCTCTGTGAGCTCACTTCCTCTTCCTGCAGTGTACCCCTGTGAGTCAGACATGTTTCACAGAGCTGGAGAAAGGCATTTGCTTTGACTATTCTGCCACTGATGTACGTGAGGGAAATCTCTAGTTATCTATGGCAGTCCTGAAACTATAGAAAGTGCCTTATTCAAGAGACTTCAAGCCTTCCCAAAGATAACTAGCAAGGACAACCGTGAGCTCCAGGATCTAAGCGACCTACTAAAGGAATTAGAGCTGGCTAAATTAGATTCCCGTCTAACAGGACTGAGTTACCTTGACACTGCTCATGGTGTGAATCCAGTTGTGTCCAAACTGCCATACGGCATGCANGAAAAATGGGCAGACCAGGGTTCCAGACACAAAAGAGAGCACAACGTGTCCTTTCCTCCTTTCTCTTACTTTTCCAGATTTATCAGTGACGAAGCTCGGAAGAATGATCCCAGCTTTGACTTTACTTAACGTCCCAGTTACTGCACACCCCACCACTAAGCAGGATGCTCCTGCTCTTCAAGAAAGAGACCCCAGTCATTTATGCCCTATCCACAAAAGACCTCATCCTCTAAAAGAATGCCGTGGGCTCAGGGCTAAGACCTTGCAAGAGCGCATAGATACTCTCAGAGAGCTTGGAGTGTGTTACAAGTGTTGTGCCTCCTTTGACCATATTGCAAAGGACTGTAAGGCTGTCATCAAGTGCACAGAATGCGGTAGCATCAGACATGTTACGGCTTTGCATCATACTCCACCTTCTAAAAACTCACAGCCTTCAACAGCATCTAACCCAGTTGCAAGGCATGGCGGGGAGCTACAAGCTCCAGATTTAACTGCAACCAGTGTTTCCTCTTCATGCATGGAAGTATGTGGGAAGGAGACCGGTCCCAAATTCTGTGCCAAGGTATGTTTGGTCAATGTCTACCCAAAAGGGCAATCTGAGAAGGCCATCAGAATGTATGCCATTATAGATGAACAAAGCAACAGATCTTTAGCAAAACCTAAGTTCTTTGATATCTTTGGTAAAAAGGGGCAAACAACACCATATACTCTTAATACCTGCTCTGGTCGTGTAGAGACATTTGGCAGAAGGGCCACTGGGTACATTGTCTCATCAATCGAGGGGAATACCCACATACCTTTACCAACGTTAACTGAATGTGACCAGATACCCAATTAAAGAGAAGAAATTCCTACTCCGGAAGCTGCACTGCATCACTCCCACTCGTCACCTAGCAAATAAAATCCCTCCTATNGACATGAATGCTGACATTCTACTCTTACTCGGAAGAGATATTCTGAGAGTCCATAAGGTACGCCAACAATGCAACGGTCCAGATGATGCCCCATATGCACAGAGNCTCGATTTAGGCTGGGTAATTGTGGGTGATGTCTGCCTGGATAAGAGCCATAAACCATCTCAAGTTAACTCTTTTAAAACATATGTGCTAAGAAGTGGATGCACAACTCACTTCAAGCCATGTCCTCATCACTACGAAGTAAAAGAAAGGTTCTCTAACTTCATCCAGGTGCCAGAAGTAATTCCTACACCTTATGATGACTTAGGAAGATCAGTGTTTTGCACAACACGAGATGACAACATATTAGCCATGTCTGTTGAGGACAAAGAGTTTATTAAAATAATGGACAGTGAATTCTCCAAAGGTGAATCTAACCACTGGGTTGCACCTTTACCCTTTCGACCTGTAAGAGCCAGGCTTCCAAACAACCAGACAAAACGCTTCTATGTGTACGTCAGTAACCGTATTGAAAGGATTAAGAAGTCTTCTAAACCTGAACAATAGCACTATGTTCCATCCCATCTCAATCCTGCAGATTGTGCCACCAGACCAGCGTCTGTTAGTGCCTTCGCAAATTCTTCTTGGTTGACAGGTCCAGAATTTCAGCGAAACCAATCCGAAGAGACTTCCATGGAAAATGTTTTCAGTCTCCAAGACCCTGACAATAACCCAGAGATTCGTCCTGAAATGAGTACCCTTGTCACAAAGTCCAANGAGAAGTGTGGATTGGGCTGTCAGCGCTTTGAACGCTTCTCTAAATGGTTAAGACTTGTACGCGTCATCGCAAGGTTAGTTCACATTGTACAGTGCTATCGTACTAAGGATACTAATGCTGGTTGTCGTGGGTGGCATGTGTGTCATAAGCCTCTTTCTGCAGAGGAAATTACCCAAAGCGAGTTGATGGTCATACGTAATGTACAGCAAAGTGCCTTTGAGACTGAAATTAAATGTATACGCGACAATCAAGATATCCTTAAACACAGTCGCATTGTCAACTTGAAACCAATAATTGACAGTCAGGGTATGATGAGGGTCGGCGGTCGCTTAAACAGGGGCAAGTTCCTCTTATTATTCCCAGCCATCACCATGTTACCACCCTTCTGATACGACATTATCACGAAAGGGTCAAGCACCAAGGCAGACATTTCACTGAGGGTGCTTTAAGAGCTACAGGCTTTTGGATAGTAGGAGCAAAAAGACAGATTGCCCACATAATCCACCATTGTGTTCAGTGTCGCAAGTCAAGGGGACAATTGCAACAACAGCAAATGTCTGACAGGACAAGTACTGAGCCACCATTCACCTATGTTGGTCTAGATGTCTTTGGACCATGGACAGTCACTGCTCGTAGAACCAGAGGTGGTCACGCAGATAGCAAACGATGGGCAGTGTTATTTACATGCATGAGTGTACTTGCTATACACATAGAAGTGATAGAATCTATGGATGTTTCTAGTTTCATCAACGCCTTAAGAAGATTTATCGCCATCAGAGGACCAGTAAAGCTTCTGANATCTGACTGTGGAACCAACTTCACAGGTGCCTGTCGAGAATTGCAAATGAACTCTAAGCCAGTTCAGGACTTCTTGGCTNACAATGGCTGCACATGGGCCTTTAACCCCCCTCATGCTTCTCATATGGGTGGTTCATGGGAAAGGATGATAGGCATCTCTCGTAAGATCCTGGATTCTATGCTCATGGATTCAAACTTCTCCAGACTCACCCATGAGACTTTAACCATATTTTTAGCTGAAGTGACTGAATCCGTGCATACAGGAACGAGAGGTCTTGAGTTTACAATAGCAGAGACCACTGTTATTCTCACTCCAGCAACTCTTCTCACTCAAAAACTTGGAAATGTTCCTAGTCCCCCTGAAGATCTTACAACTGGTAATTTATATCAGAAGCGGTGGAAACATGTTCAGCATCTGGCAAACTGTTTCTGGAGCAGGTGGAAAAAGGAATACCTCACTCTTCTTCAAGGACGAAGAAAATGGCAGAATGTAAAACCAAACTTACAAGAAGGAGATCTTGTTCTCATAAAAGACCAGAAGGTAGAAAGAAATGCATGGCCTATGGGACTTATTTCCAAAATCTTTCCTAGCGAAGATGGCAAGGTTCGTAAAGTGGAAGTGACTATTACAAGGCAAGGTGACGCCAAAGCTTTCATCAGGCCTATATCCGAGGTTGTCTTGCTATTACCTGTTGAGAAGTAATTCAAGTCTGAAGGAACTTCAGGACTTCAAGGAACTTTGATTATCTGGTATTCATCTTTGGATACATACCTAAAAGCCTTGATTATTAGACTGCTTCCATTCATTCCAAATATTGTTGTGTTTTGCATTTGTGCATTTTGTCTTTCAGGTCAGAACCTTCGTTGACTATCTACTGGACATTAATGCTTAACGTCAATTGTATTGTGAAATCCTAGGATTTCAGACGGGGAGTGTTCTGTCCCAGTTTCTGGGATCCATTTATAATTAATTCAGTTTCATACATGTTTATACTGTTGTACTGTGTTTACTATGCTTGCTGCCATCTACTGGCCATTGTTATACATTGTCTGTAATTACCATATTATTTCTACTGTTACTCCTCCTCTCTGTGAGCTCACTTCCTCTTCCTGCAGTGTACCCCTGTGAGTCAGACATGTTTCACAGAGCTGGAGAAAGGCATTTGCTTTGACCTCTATGTGTTATTTCTTAAGGTACAGTAAATAAAATACCTAAAAGCATCTCCATTGCATCTTCTTCACAAGGCCTTCACATGCAACTGGTGTTGTTAAAGGAATAAGCATAGCGAGTTCACTCACACTCCTCAGAGATTTCCCTCACGTACATCGGTGACAGAATATCCACAATTTCCACAAACAGATTAAACACAAGTTATACTAAACTTCTATATACTATTTCAGGGCTCTAAGAGGAGAACATTTATCACAAAATTGCGGTTCTAGAGGGGGCGTAACATATACAAGGGGGCAGATCTTCTTGTGGGAAACCATGCCGGCCCTCTTCAAGCACTGAATTATATTGAAATGTATAGGAAATTACCCAAGTCACAAAGCAGTGTCCAACGTCCTCAGGTAACTGTTCATATTTTTCAAGTTCTTTAAGGAATATACTGAGAAAAGACAATAAACGGATAATGTGGATTAAAACAGAGTATTAGTACTCTCTAAGGAATATTAATATAACATTTCACTTTATTAATAGAAGAAACGAGAAAACGAGCCATTACCACTAAAAGTCATAATAAATAGCTGTTCACAAATAAATCTATGGCAAAACTTTGTCAGTAACAAGAGTAACATCTTACAAAAAATGATCCCACAATAAATCTTTAGGGATTTATTAACAATAGTATTCATAAAATTTGTGATTTACTTTTTTTAAATTTACATTTTGATATATATCCACATCTCTTCATATACCTATCTAAGTCACATTGATTACATTACAGACTCTATGTCAAAACTATGTTACTCAATAGGCCCTTTTGTTGCTATTTTGAGAGCACTGTATTGCATTAATAATAATATCTTAAAAAGTAGTATTTTCAAATAAGTTAAGCACGTTGATAACACTCACTTATTATGAAATTCATAAATGTCCTGCATGTTCCCAAAGATTATATGTTCTTTATTTACAATACCAGGTGGAATTTCCTCAACCCCACTTGTCATTTCCCACAGATATGTCTGCAACACAAAGAGTGAAAGGTAAGTAAAAATTGGTAATAATAAAATCTGTACATATACTTATAGCATGGCCTTATTTAGACAATAAGGTTAGCTGACAGAAAGATTACTTTTTAAGTAATATGTGCATCAAAAAACATGATATACTTTTTATTATAGTTAATTATATGCATCTTACATCCATGCATTCCCGCAGGTCTCTAACATATGTCTTCTCTGTTTGAATAAGCTCAGCCATAATAAACCTAAAAGGGATATAAAAAAATATAAGATTGTTAAGATTGTCAGTCTACCAAAGACAAACCTGCATGAGTTGGGGAGACTGTGAGGTGCAAAGAAAGACCCTGGGCAGGATGGCAAGTCCCTTTATTAATGCACAGATGATGGGCAAATACACAAGAATTACAAAAAAAAAACAAAAAAAACATACAACTCAATATAGAAAAAATAGGCTAAAAATAAACTCTAAAGCTTTTTTATGGTGCAAAAATTTATATAAGACCCTTATTTCCAGGGATTTATGGTTAATAAATATATCCAGCTAGTGGGAGTCAACTGTAGCTGATTTAGAAAGAATATTATCTAATTAAAATAACCACTCACAATATTACTGAATTATGAATTGGTTCTTTCAACACAATGCAGGGCACACTGAAGAATGTAAATTACATAGTAGGATTCAGTGTTCATGATGCATTTATTTGATGGGACAATAGATTCAGCTTTGTTTGCTGAAATGACACAGGTCAGAAAAATGGTCTTTTATATAAAACAAACTCACACACTATACCTATCATCGCTTCCAGCAGGAGGTGGCTCATTTCGACCAGCCAATTGCAGCCTTTGCCGGGGACGGGACCAGTAATTTTGCCCCCCCCGGCTCCAGTAGCATGGCAGCTGTCACTGACAGCTGCCATTACTATACTGTCACCCCGCAATGCTGTACATGTACGGCGCTTGTCATTACGGACCTTCCCGCTGCGCCGGGAAAGGGGTTAAATAGATTCTGCATGACATATCAATTGACAATATGAATGCAAATCAATATTAATACAGAACTACAATAGAGGACTGTATCAATTATATAATATCAGAATTGTAAATGCAAAATAATCAATTTCCACACAGAAGGAATAAATTACTTACTCTTTTCTACGAGCTGATTTCCTTTTCTCCTCATTCAGTTCGTGTGTTGCATCTCGAAGCTTTACTTCACAACCTGGAGCACTACCTGGAACTATGTCTAACTGAAGACTTTTACTCTGTCAGTAAAAAAAAACATGCATTTTTATAAACAAAAACTTTGCAGAACAAACAAACAAAATAGTAAATGCTGAAATCAGAAAAACTATTTTTCTGAGGTTTCTGAATGCATTTTGCAAAAAAAAACTTTTTTTAAAAAAAATTGGTGTTTATGCTTGTATATACTTTTATACATAAAAATATATACAAAACATAAAAATATATACAAAAGGAAACAGTGAAAGCATTTACTAATTATTATTTATAGGGCTGATTCAATGTAGCACAAAGCCGCAATTTTTGGCCTTGCGCTAATTTAGTCGAGGCTTTGCGTCCAAGACTCTACCAGCGACCAAAATAACACACGCAAAACAAAATAATCAGTGAGAAAGGAACTAAAGGAGCTGCTGTGTGGAGTTACCCAGTGACTGGTGAATATTATCTTGTATGTTGTGTCTTTTTTCCCCCTTCCCTTCCCATAACTGTCATAACTACATTTATTAATGAAAAAGCTGTTTACATTTAATATTAAATCATCTACTATATGAATGAGGAAGCTTAGTGTAAAGCGTTTCATTCATACATTTGGCAGGATGCTTACACTACACTCATCTCATTCACTTAGTAACTACACTGATTCATGAAAAAGCTGTTTGCAGTCAGCAAGTTCCACCCTTCCTAACTGCAATAGCTCCTGTAAAATCTGGAACGCTGTCATTAAAGAGCAACATCTGTAACAACGAGGATCATCAGCAATGCCCATATGCTCATTGATATGAATGTTGCAATTGATGACAGCATGCCTGCTTTTACAGGAGCGTAACAATTTCAGTAACACATTCTGGCATGCTAGAATGTGTTATTGGATTGGGTACACATTTATTAAAAACAAATACCTGCTTCAGCTCTGTTTACAGGAATTCATTTTTTTATATCATATGCAGCTCTCAGAGGTGAGCTAATATGCAAAAAATAACAGTATTCATGCACTTTATTTTACATTTGAATACAAAAATAATGGGGTTTTGGTCTGCAATTTTTAGGCCACCAAATTAGAGAATAACACATTTTTTTTGGAACTTCGTGCAGCATTGAGTCAGGCCTATTATCATTTGTTCATGGAAGGAAGTAAATGACAGAAATTACATAGTAACAGCGTTTGAGACACTTTTTTTTTGTTATTTATGCAGCCTGTTCCTCCAATAGAGTCCCAATGTGAAAGTCAGTAAAATAATAGTAACAACTACATTCAAGGTGTTGAATAGACTGTGCTTATTTTATAAATAGAACTGTTGCTACAGTATAAATTAGTGGTTCTCAACCTTGTTTAGGAGTGTATCAGTTACAGACTATAGAATCAGTTCTAAAACATACCACTGACCAATACCACAGATTAGTTACCTGTTAATATGGTTTCTTTTACTTCTCCATGGCAGCGCTACTTCCGGGTATATGCTCCCCTGATTGGTGCTCACAGGAAAGGAAAGAAGACCCAGGGCTATTTAATCCCTCCTCTTCCTTCCAATAGTGTCTCTATCTTCCCAAGCTAATGAATCAATCACATGTTAGTACACAAAGGGCGGGTAAACCCGCGCTGCCATGGAGAAGTAAAAGAAACCATATTAACAGGTAACTTATCTGTGGTTTCTTCTTCCTCCCATGGCAGCGCTACTTCCGGGTCATACCCAAGCAGTATATATAAGGGAAGGGAATAAGTACTATCAAGAGAAATAAAGTATTTACAATATAACAGAAAGGGGACCTAGTTAATGGGGACCGAAGACCATCCTGCTGCCTTACACAACTCCCCTACTGAGGCTTCTTCTTTATCCGCCAAGAAGCCGCCATTGCCCTAGTAGAGTGGGCCTTAATGTTAATAGGGGGTGAAAGACCTCTACGGTTNTAGGCCTCAACTATACAAGATCTTATCCATCTAGCAATGGATGCTTTAGAGGCTGCGTTACCCTTAGTTCTACCCTCATATAAAATAAAGAGCTGTTTAGAACACCTAAACTCAGAAGACCTTGCCAAATAAATTTGAAGGGCCCTAACCAAGTCTAGGGTATTGAACTTTCTTTCCAACTCCCCTGAGGGATTAGGGCATAAGGAGGGCAGAACAATCTCCTGGTTAATGTGGAAGGCTGTGACCACTTTGGGCAGGAAGGACGGGTTTGTCCTAAGTACTACCTTATCCTGATGGAANACGGTAAAAGGAGGTTCTGCCCACAGTGCTTGCAGCTCCGAGACCCTTCTGGCCGAGATGATGGCCACCAGGAACGCCACCTTCCATGATAGAAATCTAAGTGCAGCATCCTGTAAGGGCTCAAAAGGGGGAGAAGTTAAAGCATCAAGTACTAAATTCAGGTCCCAGGTAGCAACCGGTTGACGAAATGCTGGTCTAATATGCTTCATAACATTAACAAATCTTATAATATAGCGATTAGAGGCAATGTCTAAATCTAATACTGCTCCTAATGCTGAGATCTGAACTTTGATGGTATTAGTAGCCAGTCCCTTCTCCAGCCCTGCCTGCAGAAAGTCCAATATGGATGGTATAAGCATAGGATCTTTAGATGACCTGCGACACCAGTAAATATATCTCTTCCAGATCTTATAATAAAGACGATTAGTAGTCTTTTTTCTTGCCTCCAGNAGGGTCTTAATTACTGGCTCTGAGATACCCTGGCGTCTGAGTTTTTGGANTTCAGTAGCCAGGCCGCAAGGTTGAAGGCTGCCGGATTCGAATGCAGCAATGTCCCTTGAGAGAGCAAGTCCGGGCGGACTGGAAGCTTCCAGGGAGGCTCTAGTGACATTCGCAGAGCTAGAGGGAACCATGGTTTCCGATTCCAGTATGGAAGGACCGCTATGAGAATCGTAGGTTCTTCCTGAGGTATCCTGGGAATTAATGGGATTGGCGGAAAGATATATGCTAGTTGGAAGTCCCAAGGTACTGACAGTGTGTCTACCTGAAGGCAATTTGCGTCTCTGTACCTGGAAAAGTAACTGCTGACTTAGCAGATGAGGGCTGACGCCATCAGGTCTACTTGCAGAAGCCCCCATTTGTCCGTGATCATACTGAAGACTTCCTGATTCAGACACCATTCCCCCGGGTGCCATGGATGACGACTGAGGCTGTCTGCCGTCCTGTTGGATACCCCGGCTATAAAGACGGATCTTATGCCTGCTGTAAAGTNCTCTGCCCAGGATAGAACTTGTTTGGCGACTGNCCATAGNTGAGGGCTNTTTGTTCCGCCTTGGTGGTTTAAGTATGCCACTACCGCCATATTGTCCGATCGGATTAGGACTTGCTTTCCTTGCAACCGATCTGTAAGGGCCAAACATGCCAGTTTTACGGCCAACATTTCGCGGACATTTGAATGTCTTGCCGCTACCTCGGCCTGCCATTCTCCTTGTAGAAAGGAACCCTCGCAGACAGCTCCCCAGCCTGTTGTACTGGCGTCTGTGGTGACGACTATTTGNGGTGCTTCTTGAAAGGATTTGCCCCGGCACAACCTTTCTTCGTCTAGCCACCACCTTAGTGATTCCCTTACCTCTGAGGGAAGAAAGATGGACTGAGACAGATTCTCGCTGTTCTTGTCCCATTGTGACAGGAAGTTTAATTGAAAGTCCCTCATGTGGAGCCTTGCCCACTGTAATGCGTCCATACTTGCAGACATCAGGCCTAATAGCTTGAGG
This sequence comes from Platyplectrum ornatum, assembly GCA_016617825.1. Lineage (NCBI taxonomy): Eukaryota > Metazoa > Chordata > Amphibia > Anura > Limnodynastidae > Platyplectrum > Platyplectrum ornatum. The sequence continues at coordinate 21,291 of JABWIB010000626.1, read as the reverse complement.
CATTTGTCTGCCGAGACTGAGGATGCCTGCTGAACTTTCGACACCTCTGCCAGGAGGGTGGCTCTTCTCTCTTGAGGAAGAGAGGTTGTCATGAGGTTCGTATCGATGATGATACCTAGATATTTTGCCACGGTGGATGGTACAAGCTGACTTTTCTTGTAGTTTATAATCCAGCCGTGTGCACGAAGGAACTGAATGACCCTNTGGGAGTGTAAACTGGCCTCCTCCAGCGACCTGCCCATCACCAAGATGTCGTCTAGGTAGGGCCACACCATGATGCCTTTGGTTCTTAGGGCCGCAATGAGAACTATAAGTACCTTTGTAAAGGTGCGTGGAGATGAGGAGAGGCCGAACGGTAGTGCTGCAAACTGGAAGTGTCCTCCGAAAACATGAAATCTTAGGTAACGCCTGTGACCTTCGTATATTGGGATGTGAAGATAGGCGTCCTTNAGGTCTATCGTGACCANATAGGCTTNNGNAGGAATGTANGGNAGNATGGATNTTATGGACTCCATCTTGAAGGTAGNTGTTCTTATGGACTGATTGAGCCCTCTNAGATCTAATATNGTCCTGTGCCCTCCTGAGGCCTTTTTTACAATGAAGAATCTGGAGTAGGTTCCGAGGAACCTTTGCCCCACAGGCACGCGTGTTACTACCTTCTGTTGTTGTAGATCTGCTAGGCTGTGTCTTAGAGCCTCTCGATCTTCGGGGTCCAGGGGGGAAAGTGATCCTACAAAAGATGTTTTTGGAGGCCTGACGAACTCCAGCTTGTAGCCACTTCTGATGACCTCCAGCACCCAGCGATCCGAAGTGGTTTCCTGCCATGCAGAGAAAAATTTTGTTAGCCTTCCTCCGACCTGCATGGGCTGGATGGGATATAATAAATTATTGCTGGGATCCGAAGGGGCTAGGGCCCTCTCTTCCCCTGGAGCCACGAAAAAGACCCCGCGAAGGAGCAGACCACTGACCTCTTCGGTATGATCTTCCCGGCCTGTATGCTCTGGCCTACTTCAGCTCCTGCTGGGACCTTGATGTCTTAGGTGCTGTTCTTCTGGGTGCCCTGTCCTGGGGCAGCCATAGAGACCTTCCTCCTGAAGACTTGGAGATTAGATCATCCAACCTTCTGCCAAACAGGTAATCTCCCTGAAAAGGCAAGGTCAAGAGCTTGGATTTGGACTGTGTGTCTGCTGCCCAAGGCTTCAGCCATAAGGCCCTACGTGCCACCGCGGCCGATGCTACCATTCTGGCCGCCAGCCTGATAGTGTCCAGAGAAGCTTGGCAGAGAAAATCTGTAGCAACCAGCATATCTTGGAGAGCCTTGATGATATCCACTCTCTTCGCACCATCAATGACATCCCCCTCTAGACCATTAATCCAGCCTCTGAGGACTCTGGCAGTAGTCGCCATCGCTGCCGCCGGTTTAAGAGATGTGCCTGCAAGCAAATGTTGCTTTTTCAAGACTGCTTCAAGCTTTTTCTCCATAGGATCTCTGAATATATTGACATCTTCCAGAGGTAAGTTGGTCTTCCAGGCAATCCTTGAGATCGCTGCGTCTACTCTGGGTGTCTCGTCCCAGGCCTTGACCTCCTCAGGTGGAAACGGATAGAGCATTGCAAACTTATGCTGAACCGGAACCCGCCTGTCTGGGTTCTTCCACTCGTCCGTCACTAGGTCCTTGATGACCTTAGATAGAGGGAAATGCCGGACCTTCTTAGAGGGTTCCGCAAATAATAAGTCCTGCAGAAGCTGCTGCTCCTTGGGCTCTTCCAAGTTAAAGGACTTATGGATGAGCACTAATAAATTATCCACCAAGTCTGGATTAAAAGTCTGCGGCTTGGGAGACTGTGGACTCATCCTCTGACTGCAGGGACCTTTAGGTGTGGCTGTAACCTCCTCAGGGTCAGAATCCACCGATCTGTCACTGACCGCAGCACGTGGTCTTTTGGAGGTACCTGGAGTTTGGTCCTCCTTGGTAACGAATGTGTCAGCCAGCGAGACTTTAAGCATGTTTATGATGTCAGTCAGCTGCTGAGATGGCACCTTTTGCTGCGTGGCCTTGCAAGCTGCACAGGCTGTGTCGGTGCTGTCTTCCTCAAGTGGTTTCTCACACAAAGAGCAAGAGGTAGAGCGAGGCTTCTTAGCTTTACTTTTCAGTTCAAGCTTTTCTTTGCTGGAATCAGAACCTAAAAACAAAAGATAACTGAAAACTATTCCAATAGGAGATAGAGAAAAAACCTATAGGTGCTTCACTCACCAGCCTTTTTAGGGTGCCTTTTATCCTCCATAGTGAATAAGCAATAAAGCAGAGTAATACAGCAACGCTATTCAGGGTGAAAACACACCTGGAGCCTTGTGCACCGGCCTTTTAAATGTGTGTGCCAAAAACGTCATCCCTGCGACGGACGCTAGTCCAGGAACACGCCCCCCGAGCAGTGAATAAATTACTGGCTCGGCACTCCCCCTGTAATGGCAACAGAGCGGGAACCACATGCACGACCGGTGCACACGCCATGCACAGAGCGGCGCCGGCAGCGGACGAGGCTGAGGAGGCGCCGGCCAGCAGCACACCATGGCTGGGACGGCGCAAACAGAGGGTGGCCAAGGAGGGAGGAACGAGCGCTTACCCGAACGGCGCGGGATGCGGCTGAAGACATCGGAGCCGACGCTATCCTGACCCTCAGGTAAGGCTGGCCGGACGGCGCCGGCAGCTAGCTATACACCCTGGCTGAGAGCAACCTGAACGCCTGCGAGCAACAGCAGGAAAGGAAAGAAGACACTATTGGAAGGAAGAGGAGGGATTAAATAACCCTGGGTCTTCTTTCCTTTCCTGTGTGAGCACCAATCAGGGGAGCATATACCCGCAAGTAGCGCTGCCATGGGAGGAAGAAGAAATCATACTATACATATCAGCAGTCCCTTTTTTGTCCACATACCTCCTCCACTATGATAGAGCTATTAGCATGTCAACTCCTTTAGCCTTTATATATTTTCTTGGCCCCATGTCCATTCTAAGTAAACAAAGCTCACTTACCGACTTGCTGGAATCAGAATAAATTCCTAATGCTTTTTCTAAACATGTGCGATAGTTTTCCATGCGCAGGGAAAAATCTCGATATCTTTTGTCAACAACAGTGATACATTTCTGAATTTCTGACGTATGAGCATGTCCCTTTTCGCAAAAGCCATCAGCTAGCTGTATCAACAATTTTACTCTCTCTTTAGTTTGCTGAAACGGAGAGATCATTTATTAAGACATAGTAATGGTACATTAGGTCTAAAATGTATGTTAATCTAATCCAATATAACATCAAATATACTATAACTTGAGTATTGCAAAGTATTTGTGTGTTCCAGACACTCATGAATGGATTAACTATATTTATAGTGTTTATAGGCAACAGTCGCCTAGGAGAAATAATGAAAAATATAACTTCACAGATTCAAATTTTAAAGTAGAAATATCCTTTAAACAACATTTACTAAACATTGATAATGGAGCAGATCCTGACTTACATACCAATGAACTTGCGAGTAGACAAAACCATGTTAAATTGGAGGAGAATACTTTATTTTTGCACACAGATACTTTGGGCTTTGACTTTGGGTTGGAAACATCATCTTTCAACACTAATGCTGTTTGCAACTAATGAAATTTACCTCCCCTGCAACTCAACATGGTTTTGCCCACTTGTAACTTTACGCTCGTAAGTTCAATAGGAAGTCTGGATCCGGTCCAATGACACTGACCAATATTATTTGTTAACTGAGAAGTTAAATTAAAAGTACCTTAGCTGTGATTTGAAACTCTTCATGCTCTTTTAACAGCTCTTGTGTATGCTGTATGGTAGAGCCTGTGGATGTATGAGTGGATAGATAAAATTCTCCATTATCATGAATCCATTCAAGAGCCTAAAAATAGTAACCAAAAAGGAATTGCTAAATGAGGTATAAGTATAGGTCTCAAAAGCTACATTAAGGAAGAACAAAACAGGAATAAATTAAATTGGTTATATAATTTGCAATACAGAACATTGCAATACAATTATTTTTGTCTTTTAATTTATCAGGAGGGAATTGTGTAAGATGGTCACTCTCCTCAGCAATTATCAGCTCACATGATAGTTCATGATCAGGATGGAGATCACTAAATATTTGTAGTCAGAATGCTATGGTGATTTCACCTGTAGGCATACATAAAATATATTAAAATACTCACCTTACTGTGCACAGCCCTCTCGCCATTCCTTTTCTGCCTGGATTATCACTGTCAGCAGGAGAGGTGAGTGGAGCTGATATTGGCACTATAATTCTGTACCCTCCTGCTGGCAGTGATAATGGCTGATGTGGATGGCCAGGTTTAGTATTCTGATCTGATAGATTTTTGAACCAGTTAAGACATTGTTATGTATAGCCAATTAACCAATTCTTCTGAACAGTAACATTAAGAGAAATAACAGAACAATTGTGATTATTATTAACCTCAATCTGCAGCTTAAAAGTGTAGTCATGGGGAATCTGGGTTTATAAAACACAGCCATGCTTTCTGGTCTATACAACGGAAATTACATACATTACAAGGAAGGAGTGGTTATTACATGTATGCCTCAATTAGGAGAGAGGAGGATAGGGAAAGTAAGGGTTTCCTTGCTTCTTCTTGTACATACCCCATACCATATAACAGTAGAAACTGAAGAGGAGGGATTCAGGGATAACAGTGAATGAGAAGTAATAAACATAATTTGTCTGTAGTGTGGGCACATTTAATAATGTTCACGTAAAGGTGTTATTTTAAATTTGCTAATACATGCAATCAGCAGTAATGAGTAACAATACATTAGGAGTAACTGCAAAAGGTGTTTCCTTTCATGGATCAATAAACTATTTTAAGCATTAAAATAAACACTAACATATCTAAAAGTTTAATATAAAAAGGGCACACCTTCTTTTTCATTTATTTCTGATTCCTGAAAACATGAGTTACGCATGGTAATGTGCAACAATGGCAGTCTTATACGAAAGCAACAATAAATACAGAATATAATTTACAGAAAAAGGAGTAATTAGTCAATAAATGTATTGCCATTTTAATAAGGAAATAATAGAACTTTGGACACATCTGACCTGTTTGGCACTCCTCTCAAATACTACATATTGCTGACAATGATCTAGTCGCCTTTTCCTCAGTGTCCAATAATGGAGTACTCGGTTTTCCCTTTGAAACAATTCATTTAAGGTATCTGTAAACACATGGGCAACAGCAAACATTTTAGGAAATGTAAATAATTATGGTAATGCAATAAATATAAATGTGAAAAAATAATGTTAAAAAAATATGCTTCTAAGCATTACATATTGCAAAAAGTCTGAATCATTAGGAGTACTGAATAAGGCGGGATGTCTTTAACTAGGCTCAGTACCAGTACACCTTTCACTGGAACGTCCGTGCTCTGTTCCACCCAACAAGGAAAATGCAGAAAAACTGAAAAGTAACATCTTTGTTTTTTGTCCACTTTAGAGTTGAGCTGGTAAATATCTTGTAAATTGCTACAGCAGAATCTGAGAATACACTAAGATATACTGGCAAGCTATGTGTTACACCAACAGAATAATTCATATACACAGAAGTGTAATGAGAAACACCATTGTTATGTTCAAACTCTGACAAAGACCATAGGCAGCCGTGAGGAATGCCAACCAAAATAAATGAAACTGACAAATCTCCCCATTGACCCCCATTTGGCCCACATAAATACTTTAGAATAAGGCTTTTATCTTCCCTTGATACCAAATAATAATTAAAAGTGTAGGAAACTTGCTTTTTACTTGCTGCTCCGGGGCTTTAACATGTGTAACCATTCCAGGCATGTTTACACTATTTCTGTGTAAATACTTCAGAAAGACATCCGCATTTCTTCTTGCCAAAGTGCAAGCCTAAAAATATAAATGGAAATTGTATTAATCACATTTAACTTTCTAAAAGAACATTCCTATCAAATACAAACAATGTTTTCTATTGTGGTCAATTAAGATCTTTAAACTCAACTAACAAACAGAGATGGAACTACTGCTGGTGCCCAGCACCATGTAAATTCTGGGGCCCTGCACATGCTGTCCCTGAAAGTAGCGCTGGCTGCAAATCCGCCCAAATTTGCCGCAATTCAATCACAGGCCGCGGCTGTGACATCTAAATATGGTAGAATG
>JABWIB010000625.1:90222-105537 GCA_016617825.1 Platyplectrum ornatum | reverse complement strand
ATATATATATATATATATATATATATATATATATATAATTATTAGGACTATGTATCTTTAAATCTCCAAATAATTATAATTAAGTATATATTAAATATGTAAAAATGAAGCAGACACGTGGTTGATTATCAAGATTCTTTTATTGAGTGATAATATTCTATAATGTATCGTATATGTTGAATATCAAGTGTAAACATGCTATAACGTGCTACATATGCTGAGTAATTCGCTGACAGGGCGGCGCGGTGCTAAGTTTGCCTAGGGCACCCACAGACCTAGCGCCAGCCCTAACTCCACCTATTAAAAACATTGACAAAAGAAAAGAGCCAATGTATATCTCTGCATTCTATAGTGCCCCACTTGATCATCTGCAGGCTTCCAAAACTTCCCCACTATTCACGGGCATCAGTAGTGGATGTACAGTGGTAGAAGCCGGCCCAAAGGGGAACTAAGCAGCGCAACTTTGAAAGCAGGACTTACCTGTTACCTTACCTAAAAAATCCCGGTAACAAAACATCTTTTAACATCTGTCACTTGTTTGCTTTGAAAATACAGCACCCTATATACTATCCACGGCAGGCAGTATATATCCATCCTGTTCCGTGCACAACCATACAATACTCGTTACCATTGCTGTATTGGTTAATATTTTATATATTTTTTTTTGTTATATGTATGTTTTTAACTATTTATTATTAATCACTTGTATACTGTACATTATTCAGTCATCTTGAAAAACCCTTCCTTTTTTCTAAATTAGTATCAGCACTTTTCTATAATTCACATATATTTATATGGTACAAAATGGAGGCAAAGAGAATCCACACAGGGAATAGGTGAACTCCTAGGGTGGGTTAACTGACAGTCATCTGGAGATGCTCACCTGTGTCCAGCAAAGCTTGTATAAGTCAACAGGCATCAACCATTGCGCAGCAGACAGGGGGGCGGCGGGTAGCAGACAATCCCTATCGAACAGGAGCAGTCAGTAAGAGGATAAGGTGTTCCAAACTGAAGACAACAGAAGTTCTGAGGAGGAAAAGTGATTGGGAGCATTTAATCTAACAGCTGTGTCCACAAATCACGTTAGAGCACATCTGGAGGAAGGTACAGTCAGGGCATCCATCACTGAGGCTGAGCCACAGAGCCTCCTTATGTTCATAATTGAGGCATTTGAAGATAACTACGTGTGGGCAAGTCAGGGCATCCTCCCGGGTGGGACCGATTCGGTGTGCTCTCTTGATGACCAGCTAGTTTCTGACATCCAGGACCTGAAGTAACAATGGTAGGGAGGTGAGTAGGAAAGTGTGCAGGGCAGATCCCTTATAGGATTCTGGGAGACAGACCAGGCGCAGATTATTGCACTTGGAGTGGTTCTCCGAGTTGTCAATCTTATTTTGTGAGTGAGGCCGTTGTTTCCTTTAATTCCTGCACTTCTAAAACCTTCTGAGTAACTCCCGACATGGGTGCCGGTGCCAGTTCGCCGGCGCCTCCCTAGGCCAGGTCAGAGGGGGGAGGATCTCCTTCAAGAGTCAGCGATGCAAACCTCGACAGGGCGGTTATCCTTTCACCCTCCGGTTCATACATGTGCAACTTTTACCTTCTCCTACTGCTTGCACTCCTTAATATAGTTGAAAGCTGTTATCATACCCCTTCCTCTGCTTCTAGCAATACATGTAGTTCTTCTAGCCTTTGTATGTTCCAGGTACATAAGAAAAGAATAAAATGTAAGCACTTGGCTGGGAACCTTTAAATTTAAAATAGGTATCCTTTCTCCACATTAAGAATACAAATTAGTTTCCGAAATTTTAATTGATGTTTTACATAAAGCCTTGCCGGTGTCAAATAGGCAGCTTTTAAATATATAAATATTCAAGAGTTGTCTCCAACTGGACATCTCGCATACACATCAGTGAACCATGACAAGTCAGAGATCTGAACAAGGAGATGGATAATTAGTCAGCGCACAGCAAGAACACGTAAATACCTCATTCATCTCAACTGCAAGATAAATAATTAATGTCTTTCATCTTCTACAGCTGTACTAAAGTGATGAGGGGGCTTTTATAAACTGTATATGAAAACATGAAGCCTGTTTAATTCATGTAGCCTACTCAGTGCGGTCTTTTATTTAGTACCTGAATGAATGTAAATCAATGTGACAAACTCTCCCTGACATAAGAGTGTGGCTGCTTTTCATCAAAAGATTTCTTCTTCTAAATTCAAAATAAAATTGTGTCCACGATTACGGAGATGAGCTGTTTATATCTCTTTATTCCATGGAGAGATATGGAGAGGTTTAGAAACAGAAAACATTTAAGCATATTCTATTCCAAGCATAGCAATCCAGAACTATTATGTTTTTCGAAACCAATGGTGGAGTGAGGGTCATAGAGCATACAGTGAGTCGCCAAAAAAGCCAATGGGCATCGATGTTTGGAGTCTTAATACTATTCTTTTTAATGACTGTAGAGGCAAGACATCCGTTTACGTAAAGCCACATCCATGTAGAGATGATTCATCATGTTCTCTACAAGGTCAGGCAGACATCTCCAGATGCCATTAGTAGTCATTTGGCAAGGCATCTTTATGATATTGGCGTAATCAGGTAATCGTACCTATTTCTACCTGATATATTTAATCCTGGTTCAGTTAGTCTACAGGTGCCATAGTACTAGAGGTCACTCCCCTCTCTTGTGCGGGAAAGGCAGTGAATAGCAGCACTTATGCTGCTATACCCCTGCTTTAAGTGACGTGTGCGGATCAGCGGTCTGTAATATCGCTGATCTGCTTGAATCACTGCAAAATAAGCCACTGTAAGAATTAAATACCTCTGTCCACCTAGCATAATTTAGGTGGGAATGTGGCAGGACAATTCAGCAGACGGCTACCCCAACGTACATAGTGAATCTGTAAGACCACTTCTGGGTGTGAATGTGGGCTGCCTCAGTAAAGCTGGATCCGGTCCCTACTAATTGTTACTAATTGCAGGGAACCAGTCCTCTGTGCTTACCCTGGAGCAATAATGGAAAGGGAAGTGAACCCCCCCATATCACTCCACTCTTCTATGTGGAATTTGCTCCTTGAGGATGAAATTGATTTCTATTCGTGATCCGACTTTCCACCTGACTATTATCCTGCTCTTTACCTTAATGCTGTTCTTGAATATCTGATAATGACGGTGGTCTGTATTTCTTTTACAGCTTCCACACTAGTAACTATACTATAGACTCTGCAAGTTGGTATATACATAAAGATGTGACTCTAAATTATTCCATGTTGTGGTATACATGGCTGGCTCCACCACATTTTGGGAAATTTGTCAAAAAGTTGCACTAATGCTTTGCAACCACAAGTTGTGCTGCAGTGACAATGGTTATCTTCTGCCACCTAGCTGTCACTGCTGGAACTGCAACATTTCACAGTTACTGACAGCATATTAGCATGCTTTTAGGATAAATCCAGAGCCATGGCAGCGATTCTAAATGATTCTAGTAGTGGAAGACTTATTCAGAAGGTCAGGACTAACGTGACGCTTCAAAGCAGAATGCTCCGGAGTGGATTAATGGGTGATAATCAGGACTGGTTTGCAGGTCAGGGCATTTTTAATGGTTGATTCCAATCCTTTATACCTTGCACAGGGGTTAATGCTCTTAATATGTGGTGGGAGAATTTCCAGTCTAAACTTTCAATATAGCATGCACAATGTAATATATTATATTATTACATTATGTTCATAATCTGTGACTACTCTATGTGATTCTTTATCTAAGCATTTCATTACTTGCAGAATACCATCAGCTACAAAGAGAGACCAAACATGACACTGATACTAAATGCTAACACTGAAAAAAAAAATCCCAGCGCTTCCTGCAAATAAAACACAGTTAAAAGCATTGCACAAACATTATTACTATTACACATCACTATGCATGCAAACAGAATGTATAACTGTAATTGATTTTAAATGCATGTGACCGTACACCAATACCAATAGTATGACGAAAATTCACTGCAGTGTGTTTATTACTGTTACCATTCTTACCGTGCATGAATGTTTATTTACAAATGTAATAATCATGAGATATGTATTTCTTTTTTTTACTTGACATCTAGAAGTTGTGTGTGTGTTAGTGTGTGTGTGACAGCAGTTATGTGCATTTGTACAGGTTCCTTAAAATACTGCCATGGTAGTGCACTTATCCAGAAATATGCTAATATGATTTTGTCGCCATGCTGTCAGTAACTCTTTAAAGCTGTACACAGATTGCTCTGAGAATAATATCATATCGCCACCTGCTGGCCGCAAAGCATTAGTGCAGCCTTTGAACACACCCCAAAATCTACATGTGGTGGAGCCAGTCATGCATAGCGCGACATGATGATATTTTATAAACATTATAAAGTGTCACATCCTTATGTATGATGCCAATGATGTGTGTGAGAGGTCGCCCTTATGTAGTTGTATTGGAGAGCATGTGCAACATTTACAATCCAGTTTGGACACTATGGAGCCTGTAAAACAGTAAAGGAGCCTATTTCATAAGTATAGAAGTTAATGCATGTTAGACATCCATCAAGACACTAGATTTTATGTGTGTATGTTTGTGAAGGAAGAAAGTTGAGAAGCATAAGACAGGTAAGTAAACTCGCTGTTTTATACACACACATTAAAGCATCAGGCAAGCAAACTCTATGGAGTGACTGCTTCAGGCTTGCCCCCAGTTAAAACTTGCCAGCCAGCCCCTGGGCATACGTTAAGACATAGTATATACGTGTATGATGAGATGATAAAATGATTTCTGATTTAATGTCCCCAGGCAGTATACTAGAGGAAGATTTGCTGAATACGTATAATTTTTAACAGTAAGAAGTAAGAGTATAATAATAAAGTAAGAGCAGAAGTCTACTAAAACACTTCCCAAGAACTTTCAGTCTCTTTCTCTATGTCGCTCTTAAAGCGTGAGCCGGTTTGACAGGCAACATCTCAGACAGTGGGTTAATGAACAGTAAATTTTTACCAAAGTCAGCAAACCACTATTAATAGCACGCGTCCCTGTGAAAAAGCCGCTTCTTAACAAAGATTACTCTAGTCATTTCTACTCACAGATTCTCTTGAAATAGCCTCTCGGCCCTCCAGCTTTCTCTCTCACTGACTGTCTATGTACATATTCTGCGTTCCAGGAATGTCTTACATATTAAAAGACAATATATCTGCATATAAAGAAGCCATACTCTGCACAGGTAATACATTCATCATTATTATTATTATCATTATCATTATTATCACTAAATTTCACAGAATTAGGGAGAATCAATCAAATTTATGATAGTCCTTGCTCCGATGAAGTAAGTGGTGATTGGTTGTTTTAGGTGCAAATATATAAATTACTCAACGTTTAATGGACCAGACCATGGCTTAATTTGGGTACACATCAGCATGATAGTGCTGTTTCCAGACAATCACAACAGCTGAAAGACCTCTACTAACAAATCTGCAGGCTTCAGTGTTTACAATCCCTACAATGCTTTGCTGCCATAATAGGTTGCAGTAACACACTCGTCCACCAGATGGCTCTATACATGATTTTCAATGGGAATCATTGCTCTGAGGATCGTGTGTTCAGTACACACTGAACACACGAGTGACAATGTCACTTATATCTGTCTGACACCATCCTGCAGTATTTTGGTGAGTACACACTGAACAGATATCTGCTGAAAAAGACATTTATCTGTTGATTGGAAAGATTATCATTGTGATGTGCACCCAGCATTAGTCTTTTAGTCTTCCTAGGATAAGCGGCAAAGCGCTTCTAGTAGTTCTGTTCCATTATATAAGGTGTCAATGGACCAGATTCAGATCCTTTGGCTCTAATGACTCAATACTCAAGAGTGGGTAAAACCATGTTGAATTGCAGGGGAGTGACATTTTATTTGTTGCAAACATTTTTAGAGCCAGATTCAATTTGCTTTTTTTTTTTTGTTTAATAATGTTTTATTGGAATTTTGCAAAATACAAAAAAGGAAGTGGAAATCAGGTCCAACAGTATGATGTGAGTTAACAAATAATATAAAACATGAGATACATAAACAGGAGCCATTTAATAACACAGCAACAATGATGCAAGAAAAAGAATGGCAGTGGTAAACGAGACATGGTGACAATGAAGTATTCATTAGTCAGAACCTGGAATGGAACATGAGCAAGGAATTATTAAGGAAGGGGTAGGGGAGGTATGGGCAGGAACAGGTAGGAAGGCGAGAGTTATAGGGAAGACATGGGGGGGGGGGGAAAAAGAACAAGAAGGGGGAAATACATTGCTTCACTACCTGACTGCAATAGAACAAACAATTAAAATCAAAGTCCTAAACATGTGGAGTACTGAGTGGAGCAAACCAGGGAATTAATATAGTCAAGATGACCAGTTGCGAATAAGAAACCAGCTAGTGGAATCATAGATCTTCAGGATATGAGTTCTCCTGTCCAGTGGTAAATAGCTCCCATTTATTATAAAATTTTTCTACACCCTTTTCAACATCCGGGAGTGTGGCACAACGATCAAAGTACAGGAGTTCCAGGAGCATGTCCCTGACAGTGCCCAGGAGGGGAGGGGATGATTTAATCCAAAATTTGAGGATAGCTTTTTTGGCAACAGTGACAATGACAGTAAGAAAGGGGATGGACTGGTGGACCCCGGGGAGGGGCAGCCAGTCATCAAAATGTGCCCATAGTAAAGCGGCAAAGCTCTTAGGGAGTCTAATGTGTAATAGGGAATGCAAATAATCAAGGAGTTTGTCCCAGAAGCGTCGTATTTTGCCACACTCCCAGAAGTGGATGTGGATGAATGTGGCACGTGAGGCTCAGCACATAGGGCAGGCACTGGTTTCATCAGGGGTCATATGACGTCTCTGAGCCTGGGAAATATAAACTCTGTGGAGAGTTTTGAAATGCACTTCCTGTAGGGAGGTAGAGCGGAGCACCTGTAAGGTGCGGGCATAGTGTTGTAAAGGGTCCTCAGGTAAAGGTTGATCAGGGAGGTCACCAGGGTCAAATATGTCGCGTATAGCTTCAATGCCTTTACCCCGTCAATGGTAAAAGTGCAAGTTAGTGAGACCAGGGGAAAATTGAGGGTTGCCCCAGAGGGTGACATGTTTAGAAGTGGTGTGATTACCTTTGAGCTTGGGGTGGACTGCCATCCAAGCTGTATAGGCATCCCAGAAAAGCACATTAGCCGCGCAAGGGGAGGGAGAGCTGAGTGAGGGAGATGCAGCAGAGCGGACAGAGCAAAAGGATGCACCAGGGCCAATTCCAATCTATAATTAGAGTAGACACTATGGTGGAATAACCAAACTATAATTAGAGTAGACTCTACAGGGAGAGTGGAAGGGCGTCCCAACCCCCGATGGACCGAGTGAGAGATTGGATGACCGCAGAGAAATTCACCTTGTAAAGGCCTGACAGGGTCGGGGTGATGTGGACACCCAAGTATTTAAAAGAGGTAGTGGCCAAGCTGAAATGCTGCCGCAAGAGGGGGATCACAGAGGGGTCACAATGGCCTGGCAGTAACATAGCCTCAGAAATATGGAAGTTGATTTTATAACCAGCGAAAGAACTAAAGCAGGAGATAAGGTCCATGACAGCACGGATAGGCTGGTGCGGGCAAGAACCAAATAATAAGGCATCATCAGCGAAAAGGCTCAATCTCAATTCCACATCTCTGATTCTAATACCATGGAATGTGGGGAGTTGACACAATACCACTGCCAGGGGCTGTAAAGCAATGGAGAATAGGAGCAGGGATAAAGGACACCCCTGGCGTGTCCCGCGTTGGGTACAGAAGGTTTTGGAGATCAGGCCATTTACCTGAATTTGGGTATAGGGGAGGTGGTAAAGTGCCCGAATAAGCGAAACATAACCAGGTGGGAAACCAAAGCGTAGCAAGGTCTCGAACAAGTGATCCCAGGTCACCATATCAAAAGCTTTTTCAGCATCCAATGATAAGATTACATAGGGACCTGGGTCATCTGCTTGTTCCACATATTGGAGCACTGAGAGCACATTACATTATTCTCCCTTCCCCACATTCCGTACACCTTCTACCCTATTCTTAGTTTTTGAATAAATAAATGTATGATATTAGTTATATTATTATATTCACTTTTATGCTTATGGATGTCGTGGGTTTTTTTTTATGTCTAATGAAGCTGTTAAGCAATAAATGTCACCTTAGACCTGTTTCATTAACATAGCGTGCCTTATGTAGACAAGTTCTTCAGTGCAATTCCTGCAAGTAAGAAATATAATAAAACAGACTTCACATCCAGCCGGTTCGGAAAGATGTACTAAAAGTAATTACTACCTCTGCCGAGGGAAAGTGCTGATGGAGCATTATACAGTACGAAAACTTTCTCAACATATTTTTGATAGTTGGAGCAGGACTGAAAATAAAATTAATGACAGGAATATTGTGAGGTTACACTGCACTTCTTGAAGTATGCTAAGAGGAGTCAGACAGGTTCCATACCGTGATCATTTACTGCTGCACTGCCGGCCTTGTCAGAGATACTTACAGCTATACAGGAAGAAGGCTCAGCGTAACAATTATTAATACTAACTTTTAAAGTTCACCTTGTTTTTACCATATGCGGCTATACATTCAAGCATGAAAAAAATATGCGGCCTTAAAGACGGAAAGGCATTTCACTGACATGAAGGGACCATAATTAGTTTCTAAAAATGAATCCATAAATTAGATATTTAATTATGGCTCTATTTTTATGTAGTAGTCAATTGTCACATGTTATACTTCTATTTAAATGCTACTTAAATGGTAAGGAACTGCGATAGATTAAGTTTCTGAGATTAAATAGAAATCCAGCGCTAACAGGTCCATTTATTAAACATTCTTACTTAAAATTTGGGCGATAAAGTCAGTTTTTATGTGATTTATTAAAGGAAAGCTCAGATTAGCAGTGTCCTGCCATATAGCACCTTCATGATTTAGTCAAGTATGGGCGAAAAACATGTTGAATTGCAGGGGGTAAAATGAATGTCAATGTTTGCATGCAGGGAGAATACTTTATTGTTGCATGTTGCACAAAGATACTGAACAGCGTTACTGTTACACTGTTATTAGATTTGGGCTAGGAAGCATCATCTCTCAACTCTAATACTGATTGCAACTAATGACATTTACCTCCCCTTCAATTCCACATGGTTTTGCCCATACTTGACTAAATCATGAGTTAAGATCTTGAATCTGGCCCTATGTGTATGTGAAATAAGCTCCCCTGATTATGATAGAACTTCATAAATTTCATAAACGATAGGATGCCTAACAACGTAAACGGATACTGTGACAATGAGATAACTACTCAGGGGGAGATATATGTATTATCATATTGCAATCATCACTTTCCAGTAGATGTCCCCCTGACATCGGCTATCCCTTATTACTGGTTGCAGCTAGTCATCCATGGGCTGAATTCCTGGGGGGAGATGACCAGGGCATTCTTAAGTATTGAGGAAAAAAGAGTGCAATTGGTGAATCTTGTGAGTTACAGCATCGTTCTTGGGTTAGGCCAATTTTCCATGCCAGACCCAGGCTAGAAACTTCTGTTCTCTTAAATGGTGAATATATTCAGCTTTTTATTCCTTTTTTATTTTTAATTGCTTGCATGACTGTTCTCACCCGTTCATATTTTTGTGTCTTTATTATCTTCAGAAGTAATGTACTATTTTCTTTTGTAGAATAAATCATTGTTTAGTTATCCTATTCATATTGCTTTGAACTCTAGCCTTTGAAGAGGGTGGCTGTACCGTTTAAAGCTATGGAAAATATTATATTGAATCGCTTAACCAAATATTGCATAGGTGTGGGTGGGCTCATGTTGTGGTGGTAAATTGTGAGGAATAGTGGAATAGTGAGAATGTTTTGTCCCCTCCTCCCTCAGTTCCCTGACAGGGCATTTATTAATAAATAATAATAATAATAATAATATTATTTTTTAATTAATAAATCCACTCTGTCAACATAAGTAGGCACAGCCACTCCACTGCTGACAGCCTATTTCAAAACTATACATTCACATTTAACATTCTGAACAAAATACAAAAGGTATGGACATTCTGCGTATGTGTTGTGTTGGTGAAGAAAATAAACCCTTCGAATTTCTAAAGTTCTAAAGTAATTTATTTGTAATTAAAATTTGCTAGCAAGCTAAAAGTATATGAGTCATAAGAAACTTTTAGAAATCGTGTGAATGCATCATCAATGTCAGTAGTTAAATCAGAATCAGAAAGGAAGTAATCAAGTTGCTGTAATTGCATTATATTCAAGTATGAATAAGATGTGTGCGAAAGTTCATACTTTATTTAAACCAATGTTGGTGTGCCTTGTACTGTCCATCCCGTAAAATACTACATGGCTAGATAGCATGTGACTATGATTTATGCACATTTAACATGTTCCTAGGTATGCTATAATTAAAAAAATTGCAAAATATACTGTTTGGTCTTCAGTCATATGTTTACTTTGATTGTGAACAAGATTCTCAGGACCTCCGTAACTGACTAAAGCTGACTACACATTAGACAATTATTGTGGATTGGATAAAAATCTTTCTAGTATTTTTCTTTCGAAATGGTGGTAAATCCCAAAAAAATAATTATCGGATCTGGAAAATCTGATTCATGTGCCTAGTGCCAAGTGCATTGTGTCCTGATGAATGAAAAAGAAATACCTGCAGCGTGGGACATCCACCACCACCGGAGTGAGGAGTATGACTGGGGAGAGGAAGTCCTGTGCTGATTGCGCCAATGCTTGCCAATCAGAGCAGGGCTTCTCTCCAAATTCATGATTATCGCTCTAGTGTGTGGGACAGAAAACAGGACATTTCCCCAGGGAAAATCATCCAGTTTATTGGCTTAAACAATACTAGAGTGATAATTCCTTTAGTGTGAACCCAGCTAAGCCATTCGTTCTGTAAAATATAATTGGTTACACACATTTGTCAAAATCTTCTGCAACTGTAAAGGCTTTTCTGATATATATATATATATATATATATATATATATATATATATATATATATATATATATATATATATATATATATATATATATATATATATATATATATATATATATATATATATATATATATATATATATATATATATATATATATATATATATATATATATATATATATATATATATATATATATATATATATATATATATATATATATATATATATATATATATATATATATATATATATATATATATATATATATATATATATATATATATATATATATATATATATATATATATATATATATATATATATATATATATATATATATATATATATATATATATATATATATATATATATATATCAATTCTGGCGAAGGAATAAGCTGTGGGGGACCATGGAGCAGGAAACCTTTAGGGAACACAAAGCTTTGGTGCATTAGTCCAGGAGAGCTTTGAAGTAACTTGCTAGTGAATTATATTTCCAGCACCTCAGGGAACCTGACAGGTAACAGAGCTGTGGGAGTAATAAATGGGTAAGTTACAGAAATATGGATGTATCAGCAAACCTATTTATTAATTAATACATTTTTGGAATGCTGCATGATTAGAATGGCAAGAGATGATCAGTTATCTGGTAGTCCTTAGAATTTTAATTTGATAAGTTCTAATTGAACTGGACAGGTGACAGATTGGAACAGCTCCCATCCCCCCCTTATGGAACATGCTGCATCGCAATACCATATTCTAGACAGGAGATATGGTTCTCATCCTTGTGAAGCATTCACTAATAAGCTGAAGCAACAAAGCCATTACTCCCCCTTCGCACCTGAAATACTTTTGCGCTCTCTGCACTTGAACACATTTTTTGTTACAAACACAGGATGTGATCAAGAAGAACCTGGCCTGCACTATAAAGGGCTTCCTTTCCAGCATGACATTGTTACACTATTGTGATAGTTGTATGAACCAAGTTTGCTTTCAGCTCTTCATCTTTTAGAATGATTTTCCAGACTTCATCTCGGATCCTGTGCTAAACGAGTCTGGAATTTTCTGTTATGAAGACTTCACCTTGCTCTGACTCCATCTTGCATCCATTTGTCATCAAGTCCCATTTGTCCTGACACCATCTTGAGGTACTGTTGTTTCCATTCCCAGAATAAGAAATTCCCAAAAACAGTTTTATATAGGAAAAAAAAAACTTTCTAGAAATTTACAATGCCCTTACATATGGGGCAAAGCAAATAGAATTAGACAAATGGTAAAATATAAACCTTTATTTGTATGCTTTAATAGAAAGTAATTTGGCAAAAGTGTTAAAGTTAAAGTACTAAAAGTAGTGCATCATACATGTATTGATAAGGTATAAAAAATGTAATATATATGACAAGATCCCTGTAATGCCAATAATCTGAGTCTATATAAATTGAATGCCTAAGAATAAATTAGGTAACAATTACATCTATAAATGTAGAGAGTAACAACACACAACAAAAAGTAGTAATAATAATAATAATAATAATAATAATAATGATTAACAGCAACACAGATGTTACCAGTAATAGACTGAAAAGTATGGATCATGTAAATAATTAACATTCTAATGAAGTTACTGTAAATAGCTACATTGAAGTTAATATATAACTTTAATGTAGCTATTTACAGTAACTTCATTAGGATGTTTACCATTTACATTATCCATACTTTTCAGCCTATTATTGGTAACATCTATCTTTCTGTTAAATTAACTGTAACATGTACAAAGAGTAGATACTTTCTACATTTATTACTCTCTACATTTATAGATGTAATTGTTACCTAATTTATTCTTATGCATTCAGTTTATGTAGCCTCATATTATTGGCATTACAGGGATCTTGTCATATATATAACATTTATGATACCTTATCGATACATGTATAATGCACTACTTTTAGTATTTTTACTTTTCTTCAGTGTTTTGTCCCACTGTCATGATATTTGTTTTTTTTCAACATTTTCGCTGAAATACTTTCTATTAAAGCATACCAATAATTTTTAAATGTGTCTAATTCTAATTGCTTTGCTCTGAGTGCCCCATATATAAGGGCTTTTGTGAATTCCAAGAACATTTTTTTTCGATAGAACTTTTTTCTATAGAACTTTTGGAATGTCTTATTCTGAGAATGGTTACTATTGCCCTGGGTGCACCCCTGTAAACTTTGAGGGGGTTGAGCGCATACATACATACATACAGACACTTTTTTTGTACAGTTCCAGGTCTCACCCCCTTTAACTTTTTCCTTTTTTACCCACTCTTGACTAAAGCTAGGTACACACGGTAAGATAAATTGTTCCAATGGAAAGATTTTTCAAGAGTGGGCAAAACCATGTTGAATTGCAGGGGAGGCAAATTAAATTTATTGCAATCAGTATTATAGGTGAGAGATGATGTTTCCAGCTCAAGTCTAATAACAGTGTAACAGTAACGCTGGTCAGTATCTGTGTGCAACATGCAACAATAAAGTATTCTCCCTGCATGCACACACTGACATTCATTATACCCCCCCCCCTGCAATTCAACATGGTTTTACCCACTCTTGAAAAATCTTTCCATTTATCTTACTGTGTGTGTCTAGCTTAAAGCTGATCGATTGGAACAATTTATTGCATAGTGTATGGCTAACTTTAGTCAAGAGTGGACAAAACCATGTTGAATTGCAGGGGCGTTTAATTTGCATCGCTGGGGGAAAAAAAAAAAGCGCTTGAAGCACAGGCTGGATCAGAATCATGCAAATGTTGCTCCATGTCAAAACTAACTAACCTTTTAATTAAAATACATCTTCTTTATATCATAGTTATTATGATGAAACCACTCTGAAGCCACAAGTTTTGCCAGAAGATCCAGATGGAATAATGGAAGAATTACACTATTTCCTTCCAAATTTCCTGAATGATTTAATGCTCTGAAATTGGCAACAAATCATTAAAATCTGCAAATAACTCCAAGAAATTGGATAGGGGGAAACAAGTGTGGAGTTTTTGCTGATAGCTAGGTTACATTCAGTCCTTCTAGTTTTAAATACAGATTCTATCATTATTATTGGAAATTGTGGTCACTGGTCACTAGTATGCTCTTATTCCAAGATGCAATCACTAGGTTGCTTTTTGTATTGGGTCATGGTCACCATGATGCTATCGTTTTTGAATAATGTTATTATCCTCTCTGCAGTGACTGGCAGTCATTAGGATGCTCTGGAGCAGCGCCATGAGAGGACTCCCCAACAGCTGGAGTTATATGACCCCGGAAGTGCCAACAGGAAAGTATTTTGAATTCTTGCCTTAATCCTCCCTTACACTACCCTAACGCCAACTCTATTGATCCCTGCATCCTAACTCTATATTTTTCATTGCCAAACCCTAACCTTCCCCTCCTTACTGATAACCCTAACTTTTCCCTCCCAACTACCTAACCCTAACCTTTTCATCCCCGCTACCTAGTCTTAACCTTCCCTTCTCTTCTGCCTAACCCTAACCTTCCCCTCCCAACTACCTAACCCTAATCTTCCCCTCCCTACTGCTAACCCTAACTTTCCCCTCTCCACTGCCAAACCATAACCTTCACCTCGTGCTACCTAACCATAACCTTCCCCTCCCCAATGCCTTACCCTAAACTTCCCCTCCCCTCTGCCTAACCCTAACCTTCCCTCCCCACTGCCTAACCCTAACCTTCCCCTCCCCACTGGCTAACTCTTACCTTCCCCTCCCCAATGCCTAACCCTAACCTTCCCTCCCCACTGCCTAACCCTAACCTTCCCCTCCCCACTGCCTGTCCCTAAACTTCCCCTCCCCAATGCCTAACCCTAACCTTCTTCGGCATCTGTCTGAACAGTCAATGTTATGACTGGTTACAGTATATCTTTCCACTCCACTCATAAAAATGTCTTTCAGCATACTCATTGTGTTGAAATAGATACAACCGACATTTATCTGTTGATTGTATCTATGGCGAATATGAGTCTGTTGACTGGATTCCATCTGGACTGCACACAATTGTATACACAGCATTGGAGAACAGAGAACAGTGTACACCATGGCTGCTGTAATACATGGTAATACGCAATGTCTTGATAAAGTCACTATTTTATTGTACTCATGCTTCTATGTTCTAGAATAGAATCATTCAGTTTGTGTCACGAAAAGGCAGTGTGAAAGATGGATTTTAAATATATTCAATTCTACATTCTAAATCATCTAAATACAGGTTCAGTTAACCAGTGGAAAAATACTG
>JABWIB010000625.1:47245-60965 GCA_016617825.1 Platyplectrum ornatum | reverse complement strand
CCCCAAAAAAGTAAAAGTTGGTTAAAAAAATGATGGCACCAGAAAGTANACATATTGAAATTATTATTTATTAACTATTTTGTGTGGTCTGAGTATCTGTGTTACAAGGAAAAATTGCAACATTTTGAAAATGGCGAAATTTTCGCTTTTTTCACGACATTTGCGCATTTTTCACGAAAAAATCCTGACTGTATCAACCTAAATTTTCCGCTAACTTAAAGTACAACGTGTCACGAAAAACAATCTCAGAATCAGTTGGATACGTTAAAGTATTAAAAAGTTATTACCACAAAAAAGTGTAACATGTCAAATGTGTAAAATAGGGCTTGGTCATTAGGGACCAAATAGGCTGCGTCACAAAGGGGTTAAAATGTGAAAATAAAGTATTCTGCCTGCATGCCTTCAGTTTGAATTTAGAGTGACCATGTCATCATCATTCATGACAGAGATAGCCTTGGAGGTAAAAGCAGATAAAAGACAACAGGAGTAAGTTAAATACTGTATGTTAAAGCTTGTTAACCCCTTAATGATGATGATGCTGTCTGTTTGGTCCCAAAAGCCCTATTTTATTTGACATGTGCCACTTTATGTGGTAATAACTTTTTAATGCTTTTACTTATCCAACGGATTCTGAGATTTTTCTCGTGACACATCGTACTTTAAGTTAGTGATACATTTTGGTTGATATAGTTTGTATTTATTCGTGAAATTAGTTTCCCCACTTTGTGATGATATTTAAGAAGATTTGATCTTTCAGCTCGTGAAGGCACAGGGTGTGACGGTTGATAGTGTCCGCTGCGATGTTGTCGCTGCCCGCGATGTACTTTGTTGAGATTTTTATCTGTTTGGCCTCTGCCCAAGACAATAGTGCGCTGACTTCTTTGAGCATGGTAGAGCTCCTTGTTCCGCCTTGTCTGTTTCTATACGCAACTACTGATTTGTTGTCCGATTGTATTTTGACTGTCTGATGCTGGATGATTGAGCTGAAGGCTAGGCAGGCTTGTGTAACTGCTAATAATTCGCGGATATTGGAGTGAAGTCTCTTTATCTGTCCAAGAGCCTTGTGCCCAGTACGTGTTGCATGTAGCTCCCCAGCCTGTAGAGCTTGCATCTGTGGTGATGATGATTGGCTTCTGTGGTAGGAACGAGTTTCCTTGTTCCAGTTTGCCGTCCTGAAGCCACCATCTTATATCTCTCTGTGCCCCGTCTGATAGCTTGATCATCTGGAACGGAGTCTTTGGGTTTCTGTCCCACTGCTGCAGAAAGCACACCTGGATTTGCCGCATGTGGTTTGGCCCAAGGGACTGCCTCTATGACCGATGACATAAGGCCTTGCATCTTGAGGTATTCGTAAGTTCATAGTCCTCTGTTAAACCAGGTTGATGGTCATGAGGTCGGAGTATATCCATACCCCCAAGTATTTTATTCTGCAGGTAGTAGCTGGCTTTTGGCGTGGTTGATAAGCCATCCGTGCTGATGTAAGTCGAGAGTTCGGTTGGTGTGGCTTAGCACTAGCTGTTCTGTTTCTGCCGTGATCAGTAAGCCCTCCAAGTATGGCCAGATCATGATGCCTTCTGTCCTCAGTTTGGCTATGACCACTACTAGAACTTTTGTAAATGTCCACGATGATGTCGCCAGCCCGAACGGGAGGGATGAGAACTGGTAGTGCTGGTCTCCTACCGTGTTTACCCGATAATAAGACCTATCCTGATAATAAGCCCTATCCTAAAGTAAGCCCTCCCCCTAAATTAAGCCCTATCTAAAGACCCCCTCTCTTTGCTGTATATATACAGCACACCCTGCTCTTCCAGGTTCTTTAACTCCTCTTGGCAGCCCTGATTGTAGGGGCATGCTTAATGCTGTTTGAACCTTACAGGCTTACCCAGTTACAGTGAAAATGAATAAGAAGGAAAGGGGACATCAGTCTGAAGACCTCGGCCTAAATTTTTTAAGTGGTTAAATTACCCAAAGCAACTAATCAGATTTAAGCACACATTCTCCAGTATGTAAAATGAAACTGAGAGCTTGACATAGGTTGCTATGGGCAACATCCCCACTTTTCAATCGCCCTGCAATCTCCCTGCTTAGTAAATTTAGGCCCATGTCTCTAGAGATAGATCCCTGATAACCCAGCGTATGGCGCTCTGAAGCAGCACCAATGAAAGTCTGGATCTGATCCTAAACTTTTTATTTGGAATGACTTTATTGCCTTGTAAATTGATTTAACCAAGGAATGGAAACAGAAAGATAACATGGTACAGCATTAAACAAATCTGTAAAAATACAAATAAAACATCAGTGGAATAGCTGTTGGATATAAAAGTAAACTCTCCAGGTCGGGGAGATGTTCTGCCTACTGGAGAATACATGGAATTATACTGGAGGCTCTGCATTTGTTTCTTTTACCTTTTATCATACAGAAGACTTGGTTTAGAGGCACAGTGTACAGGGGATGGATTTAGAAGCAACAATGGTGATATGAAATCATTTGAAGGACGTGATGAAAGACATATCTAGTAAATAGCTTTACAATAGGAACATGAACATGTAACAGTCACATGAATTATAAATTATCTGCGTATTCCATAACTGAAAGCACTGAAGAACGACTCTAGCAGTTGGTAACACTGAATGAGATCTAAAATGACTGTATATTCTCGAGTATAAGCCTAGTTTTTGGGGTGAGTGCACTAATATATAGTCATCTCAATATATATTGTTAGGTCATCTCAATTCCCTGGTCTCATTAAAACAGAAATAATAGCAGTAAAATGTGTTCATAGTTGTTTCTTGTCCTTTAAGGTGTGTCTTTTGAGGACATAAGGCATTTTACTCCTTTAAGAGCAAATCACTCTCTTAGACATACAGGGGTCGACCCAGTGGTGAATCCATACCAGCTGCCGTGATGTTTCTCTGCATTATTTACTACTATGCATTCTCAGAATTAAAGGACACACAGTTATGGCCGATTCAGATCTGAACCCAACTCAGGAATCCGTAGCACACAATCTGAAGGATGTATTGAGGGAAGGCAGAGGGACCTAGTCAATATCCAGGGCGATCACATTAATCCGAACATCCATTTATATTCATATTACAGTGTAAAACCCTGTTCTCACACAACGTATATGATCCAGTAACTACACAATGGTTGTCTAGACTTGTACACTACGCCTTACTTGCATAGACATCTAGAGCTAGCATTGGTGTACCTTAGAATAACACTCCAAACTACAGTGATGCATAATACATGGCAAAATGCACTTCTGGATCTGACCTACAGATCACAACCACAGATCTTCACATGTGGCTTAACTACAGCAGTGTCCATTCTTCAGACCCCTGGTCTTACCCACTGATCTGCGATATTGTCCCCCTTCCCTCGATTCTGTTGTGTAAATGTGTGAATATATGTGTGAATATATGTATGGTTGTGACCCCCTTACTAATGGAAGTAACACTTCTAAGTATCATTGCAATCCTACCCCATTGTTATGTAAAATCATTTGTATCATCCTCTTCTCTCTGCAGTTTGGCATTGTATTGTGACAACATGGCCAGTTGTCACACTCCATAATAGACCTAACTGTAGGAGCTGCTACTTATAAAACCACAGGTAAGATGCTGCTGGCTGTGTCATATTCCTGTGTGGAAGCCTTGCCAGGACGGGTCCACAATTCAAGAGTAGCAATAAATACAAAAGCAAGTTAAGATTGATGTATTTCACATTATACATCCACAGTGATAATGGAAAGCCATGGGAAAGGAGTTTATCCCTGAATAAAACAGACCACAGGACCAAATGAAAGACACTGAGCTGTATCCACAACTGAAGTGTACACAGTCATACACATTCATATGTACTTTTACTTGTGGATCACTCTTAATGATTATTTAAGTGGGTGATTGCTAAATAAGGCCTACTATGTCAGTGACAGAAAATTTCAGTTATTATTGTCTTGGACAATTTCCTAGAAATGACAAATATTGCTTTTTGTGCAATATTGACCGATGTAACTATTAGTTAACCAAAACTGTCATTCATTTAAAAGAAATGTGATTTGCCAATTCCATTAGCCCCATTGTGACAGTTATTTCCAGCAATAATACAGCAAAGAGAATGTCAGGAAGAAAGAAGGTTGTTCCAAAGCTCTGCATTCCCCAACGGAACAACATTGAAATCCCCAGTGCTAAAAAGTAGGTTTTTTTACCCAATCACACCCCTTATTCTAGTCCTTGGTCTAATCTCACCTCTGTGAGGTCAAGGGAGTGGTCTTCTCACACACACACACACGGGGTACACATCAGCAGGATAGTTAAATTTTTCAGATCAGAAGATCTCTTCTAACGCTATGCCATATGCAGGAGGCCCTGCTTGTAAACAATCCCAAAAACCTTTGCCGCATTAATATGCTGTAATTACACACTCTTCCACCAGATGGCTCTATACTTTTCAATGGAAATGGTTGCTCTGAGGATCGTGTGTTCAGTACACACTGAAGTTTTCTGGAGACATCAAAATTATCTCAAACGACCACATACTGTCTAAAACCATCCTATATCATCTCTGGAGAGTACACACTGAACAGATGCCGTCTGAAATCACACAGCAATTCCAAGACGAACCTTTGCCACTGCCGGTGTGGCAAGAGCTCCCACCATAGTGGTGGTGGATTTCGGAATCAGAATTATTGTTTATGATTTAAATTTTAAAAAGTACTTTTTACACATTAATATGCAATATGCTTGTAAGATGCAATATGCCTGTAAGATGACAACCACCTTATTTTTACTTCTCTATGTAAAAAATTAAATATCTTATAAACATGACGGACTCATTAAAGCTAAATATGATTAATGCTCTGGCAGTGTTTCCCTTGGAGGAGCATAGAGACTTACGGTCATAGTCTGTTTTCAGATAATTCAGATAACATTATATTCAACATAATGGCCAGTAAAGTAATTCTCAAGCTCAGCTGAAAGACATTCTATAGAGTACAAATTCCACCATCTGGTATCCTCTCAGACTGTGGATTTAGAGGGTTTACATTCTGCATACACCGGGAAGGTCGTTGTTTTCAGCACAATTAATTTGTTCCTCCAACGAGCCTTATTGTTCTGTTGTAATTGTTTAAGTAAATAATATAAGTGTCTCTAATTATGCAGAACTCTACAAACAGCCTTTCCAGGCTTGCTATTCATAAATTAGTTTTATCTATTGCAGAGACTATCACTTTTTTTCAACAAAGGATTAGCATTTTTATATATATATTATACTGGGAAACATTCAGCTGCAGGATGCAGAACGCCGCTGGATGAAGAGAAAAGCTCACAGTGTAATTTGAATTGAAAGTAGCTAAATTAATAACATGACAAAAAAGGCAATTTATAAAAAATATGGAAGTTATACACAAAGGGGTTATTTAGAGATGTTCACAAAAGAACTTTAAACACAATGCAGCGCTCAAAATGACAACTGTATGGTGTACCGCCACTTTTTCTGTTATGCCCTGCCCACTTTTATAAGCCCAGCCCCCTGTGTACCCACTATTTTATATTGTATGTTTTTTTGTATTCTCCTGTCACTTGCACTTCTGACCATCTCACATCCTCCAACATCAACATGACTCATTCCACCAGACAATCAGTTACTCTGGTAACCAACTGTATATCAGACAATCAGTACTGGTGTCGTTGGACATGGTGCAGACAGAGATTTTTCAAACCAGCTGATCGTCGGCAATATGTAAAGCTGTTTCCGAAGGGAAAATCGCCTCGCTTGTCAGGACAGATTTCCACTAGAACAATATTGTTCTAGTGGAAATCTGTCCTGACAAGCGGGGCGATTTTCCCTTCGAAAACAATATCGTTCTAGTGGTGTCCAGTGGTGGTGCAGGAGATGAGGGATTTCTGGAGAGGATGAGGGATTTCTGGAGATTCGGGGCAGCCGTGACAGGCACCGAGGAGGTGCCCGGCTGAAGAGGAAGTTGTATTATGAATGACAGGCACCTTGTCCATTTTGCTGGACGGGGCGCCTGCATGCAGAAAGAACATCCTCACCTTTCGGGGAAAGGAAGCGCTTGGGGGAACAGGGGAGCAGCTGTGCACATCTCTGGTGCCTGCCACGGCTGGCCCGTAGTGAGTGAAGGTAAGTAAGGGGAATTTTTTTTTTTTAACAATGAACAATATTGTTGATCAATATTGAATTTAAATTGATCCATCATATTGTTCCCAGGTGTTTTACACACTAGACGATTTTTAGCCCAAATCCATAAAAAAACCATGGCTTTGGGCTTAAAATTGTCTCTTGAATGGCCAGCTTAAGTGTGCGTCAGATTATCGTACAAATTAAAGAATTAAAAGTAGAAGCAGTATCTACACAACAACACAGAAGAGGGATTTTAAACTTCAAATAAATTAATCTGGAAGGAAGAAATTCATCTTTTGATAAAACAAAGTCCTTACATAGAACTTACTGGAAGTACCCGCACCTTCATTTCTTTGTTACATACAAAATAAAAGAGATCACAATGGCAGGTATAAAACTGTGCAATTATTGTAATTAATTAATGTTAGGCAAAGAAGATAATAACTAAGTGCAACATATTTTATTAACTGGTAATGTGGGATATTTGCTGAAAAGAAAGGTACAGCACAAACCCAATTGTTTCCTGGGTCCCGATTGACAATGTAATTGTAAAGAAATGTTCTTTCCCACCTTCTAGACAGTGTGAGATCCTGTTTGAAACTTCAGAGGAACAAAGGAAAGCAAAGCACAAAATCTTGGTATATTTTGAAAAGACAAAGTGTTATGTCAATTACAAAGCAGTTAGTATGGAATAATAGCAATGTACCATCGCAATGATGCACTCAACAGAAGAAAATACTCAGCTGGAGACTTAACATGAACATAATAATCCCTAGACGCAAAGAATACATTGCACCTGACTACGACTCTTTCCCGCGTTCACTTGTTCTCCAGGTGAGTTATTGTGTAGAATAATAGAGGGATAATATAATGTTTTATGCTTTGTGATATTATTTTAAGACGGGCGTTGTGGGGAAGAAAACAACTTTTAATTATGGTTTAAGCTATCAATATACTGACTTTGTAATAGTTTGAGATAGTCAGTGACGCATGCTAATCGTACAGATTAGATATAATGATGCAATTCAGCATAAAATACACAAATGGAGTTAAGACTTTCAAAAGTGTTATGATTTTTTTTGTGAATGGATTTTTTTTACATTTGAAATATCAGGGTCACAATGTGACATTTTACATAATAGAAAACATATTGTAAGTACTCAGTCAGTGAGGAGTTGTATATTTTTAAATTCTTACATATGGCATATGGGGGGACATTTACTAAGCCTTGATATGGCCATGTCGCCACGTCGGGTTGATTAGGAATTTTGTTTGCAAGCATTGATTCATTTGACACAACCATGTTGCAGTTTGGAATTCAATGACTAATAATTCTAATATCATTAAAGTGTTTCTATTGACTTGAAATATATTTGAGGTTGTGGTCAAAGGGGTAAATTTGCTATCGGTTGAGTTTTTGTGTGTGAAATTCTCGCTGGCATTTGCCTTGTTTTGTTGCCGTGTTTTTGTGGTGTGTTAAAGAATTCGGTATTGGTCATGTTTTGTGGTCGAGTTTTTCTCGCATGCAAGTTTTGTCGCGTTTTAGGGTAAGTTTTATGGTGATTTTGAGGGCGAGTTTTCAATTAGATTTTTAATCGTGCCATATTTTATTTCTTACCCTGTTAAGTTTACATTCACACAGGCAAGTTCTAAATCTTGCACACGCACAGTCCCATCTAATCTCCATTTTGATTTAAAAAAAGAACACACCCACAAATAGAATCCATTACATGACCTCTGACACTTTAAAAACTTGACACTTTGTGGCAAGAAAAAGGGGATAGAAGAGGTTTGGAGAGTAGGTACTTATATAAATATTATAACTGATTTCTGAGTGATATTGAGTGCTTGTTTTTGTTATAGGTCATTTGTTGTCTTGTTTCTGTTTTTGGTTTTTATTTAAATATTTTTTGTGGTGTTTTTTTTTTTTTACTTTTTTTCCACAAGTAATACTTGTGGCTGAGAAATATGACTGAGTGTGACTGTGTTTAAGTGTGTAGGTGTAGTGTAGTTAGTGCTTGTTTGTCTTGTGGTTTGTTTGTTTGTTTGTTAAATTGTGTGTGTGTGTTTTTGGGCCTGTGTGACAGCGTGATTGTTTGTGTGACTGGGTAATTGTTTGTGTGATTGGGTGACTGTTTGTGTGATTGGGTGACTGTTTGTGTGACTGGGTGATTGTTTGTGTGACTGGGTGATTGTGTGACTGAGTGTGGTCTCTGTGTATTTGTTTTTTATTTATATATATAAATATGAATAGTGGGAGTAGGGAGAGGCTGCAGGCAGGAACAGTGATGACTCGCCACCTCACCTTAAGACGAAGCTGGGGCGCAATGTCAAATTCATCCACCAGGAGAATTGTGCCCTGGTGGAGTCAGTCATCCACCGTCATGGGGAGCTGTTTGGCACCAAACCTCCTTTCAGTTTAAGAAGGAACTGTGGCTGTAGTCAATGCCACTGGAAGGTCAAAGCAAAACATCCGAAACTGCCGAAAGAGGTTTTCATATATCAAGAGGGGCCTTCAGAAGAAAATCTCTGAAGAAAAAAAGCAGGCCAGGAAGACTATGTAAATGTTACCTATTGTCAAACGTAATTCAAGATTTATATGCATACATTTTTATTTTTTATATTTCTCTTTGATGTGATGATGACGCTGTTGCTGGCCCTTCCGATATAGGTCCTCCTTAACCATTGGTTGCTTCCTCCCGCTCCTCTACTGCTTGCAAAGTATCTCCTGTGCCTGGTACATCCCGGAGAACCTCTCCTGCGGCACCTATACCTCTTCCAGCACTTGCCTTTGAACCTGGCTCCGCTGAGTCATCACCCCACCTCATTATTGCCTCCCGCTCCGTGTCCACCGAGAGCATGCAGTCTGGTTCCCAGCATCAAGAATAATTTGCTGTGAAAGGAGGTATGTATCAATGATTTTTAAAAACATATTATACTGTATAATGTCATCTGCCCACATTTATGATGTAAACTGCGTTTTGAGAAACATGTGGCTACAACTATTAAGTTGCCAGTTATGATGAAAATGAAAACTGAATTTTCTAACAAATACCAATACACATATAGGTACTGTAACCGTGTGATTTTTTATGCAACCATCATTGCAAATAAGGGTATAAAAATATTGCCCTAAACATCTAATGTGATGACCAAATTTCTATGCTTAAAACGTCTACCATAATGTGTTGGACATAGCCATGGACACAATCTTGATCAGCATATGGCATGGATCACATTGTGATTGTTATTTAATACATCAAAAAAAACCTTAAATGTACTTAAAAAATACTGTTGCAATTTGTGTTTTTTAGTTATTTTTTTATTCACATGTCGTTTCCCACCTTTGAAAATAATATAATTAGGCCATGTCATCTGAAACAAATGGGCATGTCATCTGAAAATACCCCCACAACAACTCAGGGTACAACACCCTCTGGTTTTCCAGCACAACATGGTCCACTTACAAGAGGTGGATGTTCTTGTGGCTCTTCGGCCATAACAACAAGATCCTCTATGAGAAAAAGAAGCAAGGATATATATTATGTCCTGTTTTTCTTTATATGTTGATTCCAATATCACACACTTGTGACATGTTCAGTTACTTAAGTTCCACATTGGAATAAATTGGTTTTTGAATCAACCAAATATCTCCTTGTCTATTCTTAAAAAAACCTTAAAACTCAATTGTGTAACAAGGTGCAATCAATCTATCACACACTAATTGCATTTAAAGACAGGCAGCTTTTCAATGTAACATTAAGGGGTCTTAATGATGTACAAAAGGACATGTGTAATACATGTCCCAAATAAAAATATTCCATGTTTAGCTTTATATAAAGTGTCCACATGTACAATGACACAAAACCACTTACAGACAAAAAAGGTGTTGATAATCCTGTTACGTGTCTGTATCCCTGATATTGATGTTATTCATGAGTTTCAGGATGCAAAAGCGGTGTCATTAGCCATGAGGGACACCCATATCCTGAGTGACCTGAGGAGAGCAAATAAAAGGCAATACATAGTATTTTTTAAACACACTTTTTTTTACATTACATTACATTACATACCTAAAAGCCATTTCTCAAGCATTTCACCAGATTCAAACTGTTGAGTGAGGGCTGACTGATCCAGAATATAGGCATCATGACAATAGCCAGGAAACCTGGAATAAACACTCATAATCCTCTGCTTAGCATCACAGACCACCTGTACTTTGAAGGAGTGATAATGGTGTCTAATGCGTAATATGAGTGCAATGTAAGCCTCCCAGCACTGATGGAAAAACTGAGAGTTTATAGAATGCCAGTTTCAGCTCTCGCCACTCTGCGTCCTGGCTGGGGAAACAGACATATTCTGCACATGATTTTATACAGAGCACTTAACACTTGACATAAGTGTCTAGAAAAAGACGGCTGTGAAATGGCAAGCACCAGGCCAGATACTGACTGAACTCTGTGTTAGAATGTTGTTATAATGTTTATATTCTAGTTGTAGTTGTAGTTGTGTGTGTGATACCCCAGGTATCCTTGGGTACTGTTTTTTTTTAAAGTTCTGAGTGTGTTATTAGCTATATTGCTGTGTGATGTACATGCTTCTAGTACATGCATACTGTACCTCTGACCCCTGCTACTTCCTATTGGTCCAGAAGAGTTGGCAGGCTGTCAAGAGTCTGGGTGGGGCTGTGCTGTCTATACAAACAGTCTAGTAAAACAGTGTGCTTTAGACCATGGACTGAGAGAGAGCATGTGAGTGGCTCCTGACTAGAAGGCCACTGCAGGATAGCTGTGTTCCTGAGTTCCTGATGCTGTGACCTGACTGTGAAGGAGAAACCTTTGTTTTGGGACCCGAGCGTGAGACCAGAGAGAGACACTGGAGCAATCGTCTGCAGTGACTGCTAGTCCTCAGGGCAGAAAGAGTGCTGGGAATACCTGTGTCAACAACACTACAACATCTTACACACCCTGGAGGCTTATCATTACAGATGCATCATGCATATCCCGACATGGGGGTATTTTAGAAAGCCATAAAGTGTCACATCTGTAGATTTTATTCTGTGCTTCTTACGATGTAAAAAAAAAATTGGAAAAGTAAAGTAAAAGAAAGAATGAATAAACTATGAATAAAGGCTATATTACATAAATCTTTTGCCACTGCAAATACCCCCAGTAACTATGGTGGTACTTGCAAAATCTATTTGTCTGTTGTAAATTTACAATTCAAAATTTAAAAAAGCAATGTATACATTGTTCTTTTAATAATCACATTTGCTTGATATATTTTATATTACAATGTTTGATTGCATATTTTTATATCGTCAAATGTAGTTAATCACAGCCGATGTTATTCTGTGAATTTCACATCATAAAAGTTCATACAAAGCTGTTTATATGGTATTTTCATTTGTGTACTAAGTAAGATGATTTAATTTACCTATTTTGTTACAAGAAACTGTCTTGACAACACATAGGAGCAAAAAAACGACTTCATACATATTGGAAAAGGTCAGGAGACAATGATTTTATTGAACAGAAAAATGGTTGATAAAATGCTAAGCACTTCTACACGTTAAAGTGACATTTCAGCTAATGTAAAAAGACAGCATCTCTTCCAGTAACTTTCCTTAAAGTTTCAAGCTTTTTTATTCCATGGCTTTTACTTAATTTCATGATTACGAAAGGAGTTATGTCTCTTTTAACATTTCTGTCGCACAAAAAATTCCAATTTTTAAATATATGAATAATAAAGATATCAGAGGCATAAAGATATATAAGGAGATGGTCGTACAAATTTACGGTAGTATAAAAGTTTTGCTAAATTTAATTAAACTGTTGTAGAGTTGCGAACAAAACAGGTTATAACTTTTATTTATCACTCACTGCCTTCAGCCCATGTCACGTGAGACTTGCCAACTCTTTAGGGATAGCAGAGAAATGCTTGTCATCTGGGAGTCTCAATGATATTACAGAAGAGTCGGCAGCCATCAGTCACTACATCTTATTTCCATTCTGCATTGGATTTATCCCAAAAGGGAATAAAGGTAACATGCACAGTTTAAGTACATTTTTGTCCAATTACCCCCTAACCTAAGATTAGCTTCTTGTGCAGTGAATGTTGATGTGGGGGAATGAGGGAGATTCATAATTTTATGCAACTTAGCAGTAGATAGTCATGGACAGTCCATGACGTTATGACTGTGGACTAAGAGCAGTTTATTCTACAACCAGCAACCAGCTCATAAAATATCTGGTACTCAACACTTTCTGTGGCTACATATATGAATAATACTAATAATACTAATACTAAAAACCGGCATTATTTCTCGCCTATTATGACAAAATTGCTCAGCCTCTAAGGCGAGATGCAATCGCCAGTGCAACAACCGCTGACCTTTTGGTGCAAGGTCAGTTAGGGTTAGGAAGCAGGGAATGGAGGGTTGGGTTAGGCTGAGGGAAAGGTTTGGGTTACGCTAGTGGTTATGGTTAGGTTAGGGTAGTGTAAGGGGATGGGGCAACAGACCTAACTTTCCTGGCCCTGTGGAAGATTAGGTTTAGGCAGCGAGGAGGGGAAGGTTAGAGTTGGGTAGCATGGAGGGGAAGGTTAGGTTGGGGGCAGTGGGGAAGGGAAGGTTAGGGTTAGGCAGTGAAGGGGGGGAGGTTTAGTGTTAGGTAGTGAGGAATGGAGGGTTAGGGTTAGACAGCAGGGAATGGAGGGTTGGGGTAAGGCTAAAGGGGGTGTGAGGGCTAGTATAGTTTCAGGAGAGGTTTAGGGTAGTGTAAGGGGAGGTTTAGAGTTGTGTAAGGGGAGGGTTAGGGTTGTGTGCCCAAATGCAAAAAAAAAAAAGCATCTAGCATACTACCATCGCCTCTTCATTTTGATTTTCCATACTTTGTACCATCTCTTTTAAGGTTCTGTGTTTCATGATTTTCTCAGAGGGTCATTGCTTTTGTAAAGGTCTCCTCATGCAAAGCCACTAAAGCATATCACAGAGCTGATTGGAGGAAGCCCTGGCACCTGTACGTCACTGACTTCTCTTCCTCTCAACATTTATTCCAAAATTACCATTACAGTAGAATAAATGAATGATGACCAGAGTCTACATAGAGGATAGGCAGAATTGCTTCAGGCCAGAAAGCATCAGAATATACTTGTATATGAAGCATCGAACACTGTTGGCCGTATATGAATAACACATATCATCACATATTTATGTTTGTGTCAGTGGATTTATGATTTGCATCGTGAACACAACCAAAGAAAGTGAATGAGGGCCACCATTTCAAAGGATTGTCTGCCTTCAGTCTTATAGCATTCCTTTATTCTTAGAAGAAATCTCTTCCTATTTTTATTTCTGCTTTAAGCTGCTGTCTTCTCCACTATGTTCTTCAGGGGCCTAGGAGCTATATTTGTAAGGTCATCTTATGTTCCCCTTCCACCACGCTATTCATGTCATTGGGGTATATTTACTAAGCAGGGAGATTGCAGTGAAATTCGAATTTGGGGAAGTTGCCCATGGCAACCAATCAGATTTGAGTTCACATTCTCCAGAGTGTAAAATGAAACTGTGAG
>JABWIB010000625.1:24516-40501 GCA_016617825.1 Platyplectrum ornatum | reverse complement strand
CAATTCATCATGGTTTTACCATTTTTCATATATGTTTAAAAAAAATTAAACATATTGAGAGTACACGACATTTAGTAAATCAGTATTCATTTGTATGAAAGCATATCAGTCATATTATTGTGAGTCAACCATTACATGCAACATCCAGAGGAAAAAGTCATTTGCTATGTAAAGTTATTAGCAGATTATGTAAATTGTGGAAGCTGAGTGTTTTTTGGCACATATCTCATGTTGGAGCTGGCAGAATTCCTTCACACTGAAAGACAGTTGTACAGAATGAGAAGTCTAATAATGCACTATACATAAACAATGTTCAGACTCTTAGCAAATGAACCATATGTTACAATATACTGTATATATATATACACAAAGAAATACTGAAAATGTTCTTTATTCTTTGTTGGTTACACTAATAATGTAGACCAATGAACAGGTGGATGAAGGACAAGTAAAATACACACGCTCAATGGAGATAGATAGATAGATAGATAGATAGATAGATAATTACTCATGGAAATCAGTGTTAGTTGCATCTATCTATCTATCTATCTATCTATCTATCTATCTATCTATCTATCTATCTATCTATCTATCTACCTGTCTAGAGAGGGATAGAGAGATCTCAGTTAAGTCTCAGTATTGCTTTAGCATGTGAAAGAAACTCTTATAGTGTTTGTGAATATGTTTAATTATAATATATAAAAAATATAAAATTAAAATGAAGTATTTTCTACATGTTTTGTAGATTGAATATTGCTCCATTAGCATATGCTTAACTGAATATTGTTTTGTGATAAATTATTCACTTCTGGTTATATTAGTTTTGTGAAAATTTGCTGCCAATGCTGATGGTGCATGTATTAATATAGAAGTGTGAAGCTCAGTTAGAGTTTAATTAACTGCTTCATAGGCCTTTCATTCTTGTCTCTCCTATATCTTGTCTTAGGGGAACCTGCTGAGTTTCGTTAGTGGCGCCCAAGGCGTAAGTGTCTTATTCCTGATGAGGCAAAATTAAAAAAAAAACTTAAAAAACGCTTAAGTATAAAACTGGTTGAAAAGATTCAATAGTTTCAAATAACTGGCATATCACAAAAAGGTATTTCATTTATTATTGAATATTTGACATTTAAACGCTTGATGTATTTGAAAGCATCTATCAGTTACTCATGTTCATTTGTTCATTCTGTATTTTTATAGTGTGTGTCACATACAGCGTTTTAATTGCACAGTTCTTTGCACAGTTTCCAATGTATTTATGTCCTCCAGGAGATATGGCTTCCAGTTAACTTTGATTATAACTTTGGTTAGCAGTTAAGGAACAGAGAACTTCAAGTTACCCAATTTCCACTTCTGTTACAAATACTGTACTGGTAGCTACGTTTCTGCTGCTCAAATACAGATCAGTGGTCATAATTGGAAATTTAGAAATGGCGCTGTAGACATTGGAAATGGTGGTATGAAATCAAAGACAGTAATGAAAGTGAAATGAGAGTCATAGGTTTTTAAATGGCGGTATGACGGGGATGCAGTCTTCGAGTTCAGTGTGGAAGCCCAATTTTGAACATACAGTTGAATGCTCAATTCTGGTTGTATCATGTTTAGACATACTGAGTATGTGAAATTTATATTGAGAACGCCGAAAAGCATAGTACAACCATTTATATGTAGTAGTCCTACGAAAGGCATACTATGACCATTCCTATGTAGGAGTATTGGGAAAGACATAATACGACCATTCATATGTAGTATATTACGAAAGGCATAATACGACCATTCATATGTAGTATATTACGAAAGGCATAATACAACCACATATGAATATATATATATAGGAGGCATACTATGAACAATTATAAAGCCGAATGCTTCGACTGCGGCCAGACTTTTCGTAGCAGGGGCGGGTTTGGGTTATGCAGTGGGGAATGGAGAGTTAGGGTAGTGGATGATGACTTACTGGTCAGCACTTGGGAAGTAGTGACACTCTTGCTTTCAGGGAGCCTTCTGTCAGCTTAGTTGTCAGCGACAGCCCTTTTGAAAAAGGTGCTCTCGCAATGCCAAACCACATTTGTATGGAATAGCCCCATATACACCCCAACTTTGAGCCCTCCAGAATATGGACCAGTACAAACCCTCTGCTATGGTTGTTATTGGACCTCTGGTCAGTGGAAACAGATTTCCGAGATCTTAACCTTGTGCACTGCTATTCCTATAGCAAGCTTTGAGAGCTGACTCATACTTTAAAATGTTCTACAATTTTCTCACTAAAGCAAGCCCTTACTTGATAATTATCAAACTGCTACCCCCCTCCACCAACTGGATCCATTTCAGTCATAGAAACAATTAGAAACCATTTTGTAGATCTCTGGAACAAGTTCTATGACAGTGGTTTCCAAACTTTCTCAGTCGAGGCACCCTTAGGGTCTCCATAATTTTTCAAGGCTCCCCTAAGGCAAAATAATTTCCTATTTTTTTAGTTTTTGAGTCAAAATAGTGTAATAACTATTTAGGTAAAAACAGAAATACTTCAGGTTCACATCAAATCTTGTGTCTCTCCTAAGCAACACATAAAATTGTGCTTCTACGTAACACTAACAAAGTGGCACCACACCAGAAAAATCATTCCGCGGCACCCCAGTGAGAGAGCCGCGGCACCCCAGGGGGCCTAGGCACACAGTTTGGGAACCACTGTTCTCTAGTATTAAATATCCATGTTACACACAAAGTAGGATTAACAATGGAGCTGAAGAGAAGGGAACAGCCCCAGGCTTCCATATGATAAAAGGCCCACACATACATTCATACACCTCCAGGTCTCCCGTTGTGGTCCATAAAGATGAATGTCATTTTCCTCTAAAGCATACTGAATAGCAACTGCAAGCTGTCCCTGACATCTTTTGGGCAGTGCTCTAATTGTGATAAAGAAGGGTACAGTTTTATGAAAGGGCCCACAAGTCATTTCCTATCTCACACAACACTGGCCACACACGTGTCACTGGTCATGCCCACTCCAATGGTCTCTTGAATTTTTCCTGGCCCCACTCCTATGCAGTCTTTCTACACACCAGATACATAAATGTTTCATAAAAGACAATATTATCTAACTTAGATTTACTACTCGATAAGTCATCAATATTTTTATGTCTTTTCACCTTCATTCCCTTTACCAGCAATGTCCATAGACACTTATGTCCCAGGCATATTTATTACCTAGTAATGTAACCGGAACAATGATCAGTGATTAGATTTCTAGGAAAGGCATCCAGCACTGACACATGGGAAACTCATATTTAAGAACAATTTCTGATTTACAATTTCTTCTCCCTTGCCTGCAGGCAATGTCATCTACCAAATTTAATCCAGAGCTTTACCTCATTCAACAAAAGTCGTAACTCTGATACCTTTTACAAGTAGTTTCTGATAGAACATTTTACAAATCCTGAAGACATATAACAGAAGTGATAAAGAATATTGTTTCAATTATTCAGACCCATGTTTCTTATACCGGCACAATTCTATTCTGTGACCTGTATTTTTATTCTGGGGCCTGGCGTTTACAAAATAATCTTCCAACCACAGAACAAAAACATGTATACAACATGGTGGATTGACCTTCCAGTATATCTGTCATCCAGTCATTGTGGGAGGAATTTCTTAAGTGGAAATATATGCATTTGAATAACACTGTACTAAACTAAAATACTATAGCACTTATAGGAAAGAGCAGGGTGGTCAACTCTCCCAGAATATGAAGGAGATTCCCAAAATTAGTTTTCAGAATGCCGAAAGAACAAGTTTTCTGGATATAGATTTAATGAAATGACTCTCCAAAGAAGGTCCATTGGTTTTGATTGTTACTAGATTAATAGGACTTGGTGACATATTTGAGTTGTCTTATTATTCTGCTTTCTAAGAGCTCCCAGAAGTCATAAAAAAAAGAATAAACACCCCTGGGGACACTATTTTAATGCAAGACTTGGCCAGGCATGTAGAAGAATGGCCTGTAAAAACTCCTGGTAGGTCCCTGTATAGCGTTGTTGGCAGCTTGTTCTAGCATCTTCTTGCGTACCATCACAGGGGGCATGATGGCATTCATTAGCCATGGGGGGAAGGTTCAGGCATGCTTCACCATGTCTTCAGTTCCCTGGGGTTTTTGCCTTTGCTCTTTTGCCCTTTGGTGGGATGGGTTTATAGCTTCTTAGAAACCAGTGTTACCCTTTGCTCTTATATAGCTCTGGTTCCTGTGTAAAGTTTGGCTACTCTACAACTATCCGTTAGTGATTGCTGTCTCACTTTTGTGTTGTTAGTCTCTTAGTAATTATTCTCCAACTATTCTACTCTCCACTTGACACAGTGTCACCTCTCTTTTTGGTTTTACTTGTGAGAGTTACTACCTTTACTTCATTCCACCTCTAGGCTTTGGTTCTCCGACATGCTCAGGAAGTACCCTCAAGGGGCTGCGACCTTCGAGTTAGCAGCCCAGTCTGGCAATCACCATTAGTGAAGACAAGACCACTCCTAGTTGGATACTATGCCCTGTTAATCTACAACCATAACAATAACAGAACAAAAGTTGAGATACAAATAGAGAAAATAAACAAAACACTAAGTAAGTCTAAAGTCTTTAAGTCTGAAGAATTAAAAATAGTAAAGGTGGGATAGAGGTCTGAGGAAGCTTTGAAGGCATTGTTCCTCAAGCTCTCTACTCAGGCTGATTGGATCACACATTGAAAATAAGTAAACAATTAAAAGGCCTGTACTTTCCCAACCCATGGGTTGACGTTAATAACATACTAAAAAAAAAAAAAAAAAAAACATAACTAAAGTCTAAGTTATCTGGAGTCACTGATACATGGGCTTCTTGCGTAAATGTTCCATTGTGATCATGTGAATTATAAATGTTAAGAACATGAATTACACAATATAGCATTCAGGTGGACAGAGTAAAAAAGAACTCTTTAAGAAAAACCAACATAATGACTTATTTTCACAAAGATTAAGATGTCTAAATGAGATGTAATTTTGCGTAATGGATGTAAAACTAACCGTAATTTTAGAAAATAGGCTAATTTTCTGCTGGGCATGGCATGCATAGTGAAGGCACAGTCTTTAAATGGAAAAGCAAACATGAGGGGTCATAGTTTTCCTCCAAATACTCCCATTGTGTTTCATACACGTTTATTCAGAATTCCCACATTTCCTCAGCCTGTGTCCCTGTAGTTTACAGGTGGATAAACACTCTTGTAAGTGCACAGTGTCTCACTCTAGTTAAACGTTCATTATGGTCATTCTTTGTGTTTGCCTCTGTTAGATCCGACACTGCTCTAAGAGATGTATAGTCTTTGACGTTTCTGGGAAAAGATTTAGAGCCACTGAAAGAAAATCAATTTCATCCAGAAAAAAGGAACCATTTAAAAGTAGGGACATGTGAGTCAGGAGAGAAAAGTTAAACTTTATGTTTCATATTTTTCAATGGAGAATGTCTTTTCAGTCTATCTTTGATGTAGAAGTGACTTTAAATAATTTTGACATCATTTTAGTGAAGGATTTTTTATGTCTGCATATATAACCCGAGAAAGCCTGTACAGTTTTCAGTCTTTATTAAATATTTAACTTTTTGCACTTACAAATTGCTATATAAAATCCACAGATACCTGCATACAATTAAATATTAGTAACCAATAGGACAATCAATAATAGAAACATTAAGTAATCTAGTTAATATAAAGTGTTGTATATTGTACCATAAAAATATATTGTCTATATTACAATTTTTGCATAGAAAACAAAAAGGTATTATTATTATTAGTAGTAGTAGTAGTAATATTTTAATAATATTACTAATTATTACTAATATTAGTAGTAATAATAGTAATACATTTGTTTATGTAGTGTCAAACATTTTCCACTGCGCTTTACAAAAAATACTTTGACATTCACATCAGTCTCTGTGCCATTGGAGTTGTTGGAGTGTATCTAAGTTCCATAATACACAGTCACACACACTAATGCTGGCCATCCACTAGAACGATGTTAGCCCAAATTTTTTGTGTATTTGGGCTAAAATTCGTCTAGTGTGTGGCCATGATAAAAGATAAATAAAAGTTGCCTAAAAAAACCCATACTTACCACTCTGGATGGGCACCAGAGAGGTACCAAGCTGCTCCCACTGCTCGTCCAGGACATCACGCTTTCAGGCGCCCCTTCCAATGGCTAGATGGACGGGGCGCCTGTCACTCATATCTGAACTTTCTCCACAGATGGAGAGGAAGTTCCAGGGGAGCGGGGGAACAACTGGGCGCCTCTCCAGTGCCTGTCCAAGGCTGCAGAGAGGTAAGTATTGAGTTTTCTATTTTTATTTTTTTTTTATTTATTTATTTATTTTTTGGGTGGGGGGCACCACTAGAACAATATCGTTCTAGTGTATGGTGTCAAACACGGGGCAATTTTCCCATAGGAAAATGAAAAGCTTAAGGTTAATTTTGACATTTACCAGTATTATATATTGGATAGTAATAAAAAGGTTAACTGTGCTATCGGAACTTCTAACAGAAACTATATTAACGATGCGCCTTCTCAGTGCAGATACCGCTACCATATTTGGTGCACAGAAACTTGTAATAGGAGAAGCGCGTTAGGGGCATATATTTGAGCACACTTTTATATCTTGCACTTTTGCAATCAACTGCCATGTGGACTTTTTATTTTATTTTAATTCTGGCACTTCTGTGAAGCTTTTTTTACCCCAATACTTTGGAACTGGAAGGCACCAGTGGAGGATCTTATTAAGCCAAGACCTGGGAGTGGAAATTTGGTGAGCATTAATCTTTTCAGAAGTGCAAACTTGGTCCACCTTCATTCCGTGCTTTAAAATATATAAGCCCAACTTTGCAATTTGGATGCAATTTGTGTGGATGTGTTAAACTCAGAAGTATTTTAAGTTATACATAAAATAAATAGATAAAAAGTTTTCAGATGTTTTTTTTTAACACTCTATAAACAGCATAAACAGCGACACTTCTCATCAAGGGGTAATTTTTGTTTGGATAACACCTGCTTTCATATTTCAAGTATTTTAAACAACATAGGATATCACAAATCGTGGAGATTTTAATCCTGTTCTGTGGTGTATATATATATATATATATATATATATATATATATATACTGTGTGTGTGTGTGTGTGATTTGTTTTCTTTTTTGTAAACAAGAATGCATTTAAAATTATTTTCAAAGTTCTTTTGACATCGCTGTCATGTATAATTTGATATAATTTAAGAACAAGTGAGAAACACAAAAGATACTATAAACATATATATGAGATGATTGACAGCAAAGTAAATTTCCATAATAATATAAAGTGGACATCGGGATATTCACTGTAAGAGACTAATAATTATACCGGTGATAAAACAAAAATACAGAGGATTGCTCATTAACTGGAAGTCACAAAACACCACCTACTGAGAGTATGGCCCTCGGCTCGTCCATATATCTTCTCAAATAAAATCACAATGTATACACCTCACAAAACACGTTATTTATATGTGTCTGGAGAGGTCTGAAAATATATAGTATCTGACTGGATATAAATAAAACAACATACAATGTTTCTGTTATTTGGCTAATATCACATATAAAACAACATTTCATATTTAGCATTTAGAGAAAGATTATATTACTGTATAAGAACATGCATCTTACTGGTTATGTATTTAATGGCAGTTAAAATATTTATCCAATTAAAGGGAATGTTAACAAGTGTTGCTTAAAGTGTGCCATAATCATGTAAAATGGAAACATTATTTTGTGACATAATCCTGTGACTGCTATAAAAGATATGGGCTAGGAATCTAAAATACAACATTCAAATCTTAAAACCAAATCTTAAATAGAATAAATCAATAAGATAATAAAAGTGCAATGTGAACCATAATAAAATGAAAGAAATGATCTAAATAAGAGCGCGGTAAATAAAAGGAAAATACCCGTTAATAAAAACAGTCCATAAAAAAAGTCCATAAAATAAGCTCGCTGCACTTTGATTGAAGTAATGATCACTTTAGATATTTACCAAGTTTTAGCCATATTGGAGATAAGGTCATAGATAAAGGGAATTTTAAGTGGTAAGTGGCTTGAAGTGGAAGTGTCTATAGGGGTACGCCATACCGTCACTATTCCAACTTTTTTAATTAAAAAACAAATAAATTACCATTCACTTCTCTATTTCTAAATGTCTACACCAGTTCTAAATTTACACTTTGACCACTGCTTGCAATGATATTCATATTTCAGAATTGTGAGCTGCCATTTCAGTCTCTGTATTCTGTACTTCTTGGGGGTGGGATTGATGAACAAGAAGGAGAGGGGAGAGGGAGCACATATATGCCATGGGACATATATGTGTTAAATAATTATGGCAACTGTGTGACATACATGAAGGGGCACATAATACCAAATGGTCCTAAACAATATTACATTTTGTACACCATTTAAATATATAGTACATGGCTGATGGTATTTCAGGACCTTGGACAGAAACAACTGGAATTCAGATAAAGGGTATATTTACTAAGAGGCGAGATTGCAATGAGATTGGAAAGTGAGGATGTTGCCCATAGCGACCAATCAGATTCAAGCTCAGTTTCATTTTACACACTGGAGAATGTGAACTCAAATCTGATTGGTTGCTATGGGCAACATCCCCACTTTTCAGTCTCACAGCAATCTCACCGCTTAGTAAATATACCCCAAGGAGTCAATACTATATGCATGCTGTGAGATAACGAAAAATGCATACATTCCCATTTACAGTAAATTATTATTATTATTATTATTATTATTATTATTATTATTATTATTATTATTATGTTAAACAGGATATCTTTCAGATCCGGCTCTATATGTCAATCAATTGATCCAATCACTAACACTGTTAGTGTACACAGGAGAGATTCACAAAATCTGACAACAGACATCATATGGACTTTTCTGTATCTGGTATCCTGAGTCTTTCATTGATCTCATGTTGTCATCTTTGGGAAAATACTAAGATACTGTATGGTCACGGTAATCAGTAGAGACACAAAGAAGAACTTGCTAATACTTCTAATTCTATAATCCAGGCAGGCCGATCGATGTGTAGAG
Organism: Platyplectrum ornatum; assembly: GCA_016617825.1. Lineage (NCBI taxonomy): Eukaryota > Metazoa > Chordata > Amphibia > Anura > Limnodynastidae > Platyplectrum > Platyplectrum ornatum. Next base: position 31,357 of record JABWIB010000625.1, on the reverse strand, counting down.
CATTATCATTGTCTAATATACTTTCATATCCACATTTCAGAACCTCCGTGACATCTGCTTTCATGGTTAGAATGGAGAAAGGCAACAGAGGTTGGTTCATACGGTGTCATTATTGCTTGTTATTCCATAGTTAGCAAAAAATAAAATGCTTTTCACTATGGTGAAAATCTCAAGATGTGAAATGTGGATATATACTGATTTTATTTACAGTTTTTTATTTTTTTTATTTTATTAGGAACCTTGTGAAAAATACCCCTTTTCCTCTCTCTAATAACTGCTTTTATAGGGAGGAAAAGGGAGGTCAATGGGAGCGGATTACTGCATTAACATCTTCAGATGGTGTTAGTATTACTCCTGAAGTGGAATGATAAACTCAGATCCAGGTGTTAATAAATATATTGAAGTGCCGGGCCTTTAGTATGATAATGCTCATTTTCATCGCATTAACATGAAGATTGTAACAGATGCCCTTCCCGGCTGCCAGATTATGATATAACTTAGCATGTGAATAGAGGCAGCGAGTGGGTTCTGCCTCTCCGGGCCTGGTGTACTAGGCGATTGCCTAATAGTACCACAGGCCCTGTGGACATAGCCCAGTGAAAAGGATTAGATCCATTCATAAACATCCTTTTCATTTAAAACATCTATCCATTCCTTCCTTCCTTTCTTCCATCCTTCCACCCATCCTTCTATCCTACCTTCCTTCATTCATTCCTTCCTTCCTTCTATCCTTCCTTACTTCCTTCCATCCTTCCTTCCATTCTTCCTCCCATCCTTCCATCGCATTAACATGAAGATTGTAAATAGAGTCCTAAATCCTTAATTCCTTCTTTCCTAATTACCCAAACAGACAGGGTCACTGCTCTATAGAGGAGCAACAGATGCCCTTCCCGGCTGCCAGATTATGATATAATTTAGCATGTGAATAGAGGCAGCGAGTGGGTTCTGCCTCTCCGGGCCTGGTGTACTAGGCGATTGCCTAATGGTACCACAGGCCCTGTGGACATAGCCCAGTGAAAAGGATTAGATCCATTCATAAACATCCTTTTCATTTAAAACATCTATCCATTCCTTCCTTCCTTTCTTCCATCCTTCCTCCCATCCTTCTATCCTACCTTCCTTCATTCATTTCTTCCTTCCTTCTATCCTTCCTTACTTCCATCCATCCTTCCTTCCATTCTTCCTCCCATCCTTCCATCCTTCCTTCCTTCATTCCTTCCTTTCTTCTTCTATCCTTCCTTACTTCTATCCATCCTTCCTTTCTTCTATCCTTCCTTCCTTTTATCCTTTCTTCCTTCCTTCAATCCTTCCTTCCATCCTTTCTTCCTTCAGTCCTTCCTTCCATCCTTCCTTCCTTTCTTTCTTTCTTTCTTTCTTTCTTTCTTTCTTTCTTTCTTTCTTTCTTTCTTTCTTTCTTTCTTCCTTCCCTCCTTCCTTCCTTCCATCCTCTCTTCCTTCCTTCCTTCTATCCTCACTTCCTTCCTTCAAGCCTTCCTTTCTTCTATCCTTTAATCGTGATGGCTGAACATATTATTTATAAGTGGAAACTTGTTCACACAGTGATTGCATTTAAGAGAAAAAGCTTAAGCCTTGATTGGACATTTAAATTCTTTATGCAAACCTATTGATGGATGAATTCCGTGCTTACTTTGGAAGGAATTTCACAATAATTGATGGAATCATATACAATTACTGCTAGTTATCATAACAGACTGAGCATAATAAACAACCACAAAACTTTGGATGAATGCATTATGCATAGTACCTTCTTTTGAAAGCTCAAACCAATTGTATGAATTTGATACAAATCATTGTGAACAAATACAACAAAGTATAATCAAAAAATAAGATGGACAAATGAGAAATAAGTACAGTGGATAAACATAGCGGATTTGTTCCATAAATTATCAAACTGTGAGAAATATATACAACATTAACAGATCACAAATAGAAGTGACTCATCATGTCGTTCTGAGCAGGTAGTCTGTTGTGATGGCATAGGATGTGCGTCTAATAACAAGAGGTTGCTCTTTCTTTCTCTTCTGTCCCTTTCTTGGGACATATGCTATGGTTTTGTATTTATGGCTTTAAAAATAGCACTCCGATGTCTGTGCAGTCCACCTACTTCCCATTCCCTCTTTTCCTTTTTTCTGTTGTATTTACTTCTATTCTTCCTCCCTTCCCTCCTTCTATTCTTCCTTCCATCCTTTCTTTCTGCCATACTCTCTTCTTTCTTTCCTTCTATCTATCCTTCCTTCCTTCCATCCCTACTTCCTTTCTTCCTTCCCTCCTTCCTTCCCTCCTTCTAACTTTCTTTCCTTCCTTTCTTCCTTCTTTCTTTTTATATTTTCTTATTTCTTTTAATAATACCTTCCTTCTATCCTTCCATCTATCCTCCCTTCCTTTCATCCTCCCTTCCTTTCATCCTCCATTTCTTCTATTATCCCTTCATTTTATCCTTTCTTCCTTCCTTCTATATTTTCTTATTTTCTTCAACCTTCCTTCTATGATTCCATCCATCCTTCCTCCCTTCCTTTCTTCCTTCCTTCTAACTTTCCTTCCTTCCTTCCTTCTAACTTTCCTTCCTTCCACGCTTCCTTCCTTTCCTTCATCCTTCCTTCCTTCCTTCCTTCCTGCTATACTTTCTTCCTTCTTTCCTTCTATCCTTCCTTCCTTCCTTTCTTCCTTCTTTCTATATTTTCTTATTTCCTTCAATCCCTACTTCCTTCTATCCTTCCATCCATCTGTCCTCCCTCCCTTCCTTCCTTCCTTCCTTCCTTCCTTCGTTCAAGCCTTCCTTCCTTTCATCAAAAAATTATGGTTCAATCCCACTGCCAACTTTAAGGAACTATATCATAACATCTTAAAAGAAGCTGTCCTCACAGGTGTCCTCTCACACAAAGATTTTGAATTCTTAGAAACCCCAAATCCTAAAATAGCCACGTTGTATTTACTTCCAAAAATACATAAGAACAGTGTCAATCCCCCAGGATGCCCAATTGTATCAGGGATGGGAAATTTAACTGAAAAGGTGAGTACCTTTATTAATTATCAGATCCCATGTTTTGCAATTTCCCTCTTACGTATGGGACACAATGGACGTCCTGGGCAAGTTAGAGGGGATAACCCTCAATGAGGACACATGGCTTTGCTCCTTGGACGTGGAATCACTTTACACAAGTATTAACCAAACCAGGGGGATCCATTCAGTCCAATATTTTCTCCAGATGGAAGCATGGAATGACTTCAATGATTTTATCATTACCCTCCTAAGATTTGTATTGACACATAATTATTTTGTGTTCAACAATTCCCACTCTCTATAGGTACAGGGTATGGCAATGGGGACAACTTGTGCCCCCACCTATGCCAACCTGTACCTGGAATGGTGGGAACGTGAATGTGTGTTTACGGAATTGAATGAACTATTTATGGAACACGTACTACTGTGGCTAAAATATATCGATGATTTATTCATCATATGGGAAGGTAGTAAAGAACTACTCAATGAATTCATTGATTTATTGAACATCAATGATTTGAATCTGCGTCTTACTCATGAAATTAATAGTAAGACTATCAATTTTTTAGATCTCACTATCACGAAAATGAAGAATTTTGAGTTACACACAGACATGTTTCGTAAACCAACCGCCTCTAACAGTACCTTATAAGCAACGAGTGCACACCATCCTGCCACCATAAGAGGGATCCCGAATGGTGAACTTCTCCGCGTGAGACGCAATTGCTCTGAAGATAACACCTTTGTCAAAAGAGCCAATGAGTCTTTGACAAGACTAACTCAGAGAGGGTACAGTAAGAAGTCTACTAAGAAGGCCTTTAGGGCTGCCAAACATCACACTAGATCGTCTTTGTTAGTGCCCAATTTGAAAGATCAAAATGAGGACTGTGGTACAACACGATTTATTACTCGTTTCAACAATCATTGACATGAGATCACTGAGATCCTCAATAAACATTGGCATATCCTTACCAATGATAACAAGCTGAAGTGGATACTCCCTGAAAGAGCAAAAGTTACATGGCGCAGAGGACAGAATCTTAATGATATGTTGCCAAAAGTCATCTCAAAATTGATAACAAAGGAAGAACATTGAAAGCAGGTTCCTTTAAATCTAGGGAATGCAAAGCATGTACATGTATGCAAGAGGCCTTTGCGTTCAATGACAAATATGGACATGTACATAAAATTAAAGCATACATCAATTGCAACAGCGTGGGTGTTATTTACTGCCTGACCTGCCCATGCAACCTACACTATATAGGAAAAACACGCCGACCTTTTAAAAAAAGGATTTTAGAACACGTCAACAGTATTAAAAATGCTGCACTTGATCGCAGCAGAATGAAGACACTTACCAGTGTAGCCCGCCACTTTCTTAAATGGCATGACGGTAGACCTGGGGGACTCCAAATTTTTGCTATTGATAAGGTCAATTTAGGCCTACGAGGAGGAGATATAGATAATGAACTACTTAAGCGGGGAACTAAGTATTCTTACTTAAAACCCTGACCCCTTTCGGATTGAATGAAGAGAATAACTTCAGCACATTTTTATGATCACCTACTGATAACTCCTGACAAGGAAAGTTCTATAGTTGGGAGTATATCCAACTATATGATGATATATGACGATATATTTTATTTTGTGAGGAACCTTATGATTGATCCTTAATTGTTATCACTATAAGACATTTAATTATTTAATAATAGAGGTTGATTGTATATTTTGATAACATTTCCAATGGCTACTTACCATTACACTCATTACTTCACCATGTCACGATATGTCTATGATATATTTATCATTTTCTTACTAAACACTAGGTCACGATACGTTTCATGATATATTTATCTTTTTCTTATTAGATACACATAACTATTTATACATATATAATTTATTTATTTATATATATTTTTTTCACATCACTATTTTCTTCTAATTATTTCACACATTAGATGATCACATTTTATCAACAATTGACACATATATTATATTTATATGCATTCATTTATTCATTATTATTATTATTATTATTATTATTATTACATTTTTGTAGCAACACTAACTCACATAGTTATCATTTATTGTTTTTTCTATATGAGAGCCTTCACTATTATTTTCACACCATTTGAGTCAAGCCCAATGTCACATTTTATTGATTCGTATGCATTTGATTTATTCACACACATATTCATATTTCATTTTAATTATATTTTCTAATAATTTTGTATTAATTAAGTAAGGATGCCTTGGTACTGATGGCGGTAGTATGTGTAAGCTATTCAGCTACACTATTTGGTTCTTCACTTTCCAATCTTGATTTCTTATTGCCTATATAATTCCTTGTTAGGGGAGTAATTTAGATTAATTTATTATTTATGGCTATATGAATAATAATTGGGGCGCTTAAGGAGATCATAACAGTGGGTAAAGTCACTGAATAGATTGGTATTATTTTTACCTACCATCACATTATCCATCTTTTACTTTCCCCATTAGTAGATGATGACGGACCTGTAGAGATTAGGTGTCCTTCTGTGACACCTAATCTCTTTATTTGATCTTTACTGTTCCCCATTATTCTATGTAAATTGACTCCTATTGGCTCAAGGAACATGCCTGGCTGTTATGATTGGAGACTGACACTCCGCTAGTCATTGTACGCTGGAGATTGACCAGTAATGAAAGAGTGCGCCAGACACGGCTTACATGGCTCACTCTGACCGCCCACCATATCACATAATACACACCTCTGATTGGAAGTTGATGACGCTAGAGGCGGATCTTATGGTATATATACAACCCGCTGCAAGCACATGGGGTGCCTTGATAAAGCTAAAGCCATAGAGAAACGCATTGGACTGTCACTCTGTTCACTCCTATCAAATAGGATCATACTGAGACCTGTTGCCTAATACCTAATGTTATATTATGTTGCACGCCATAAGCATTACATCGCACTGATCATTACATTGGTAATGATATGTGGGGGTTATGTGTAAATGGTAGAACTCTCTGCCGCAGCACAGCTGTATGATATTCAAGCTCAGGTAGTTGTATAGCCTCCATTAATAATGTTGGGGTAGCTATATAATGCCTCTTGGCTAAGCCCCCAATTTTTTTTTTATACTCATTGAATTATTTATATTTATTTAGTATCTCTATATAGTGTAGCTTTTCTCCATTACAACATTGGAGTTCTCTTGGGATTATGTGGTTGTGGGACCCAGCAATTCATGAGTTTAGCCTATATTTCATAGGGCTTACTTATCCCTCACTGTATTAGATCACTAATGATTCTTTATTTGATGTTGCAACGATTTATTATATAACAGGTACTACTTGCTACATTTAGGTCAATATTTATTCCAATTATATATAGGAGCTAACATATTTATTTTAATTCACTTTTCTTACTATACAACACTACCTTATTTCTTTATTTTAATCTATGGGGATTCTGGCTACCATACAGTTTAAAACCATGTTTTAATTTTATTCCAATAAAAACAGTTTTTATTAATAATACTTTTTGACGCCGTGCACTCCCGTTAAGACCTGACCTTTCCTTGCTTTTGCTCAGTAAGTTATAATGCCTTCAAATTTCCAGTGAATCTAAATCCTGGATGGGATTAGATTCTTTCAAATCTATATATAAGGTTGGGTTATAGGGGGAAAGCGCATTTAAAATTCACACTGGAGAGGAAAGTGATATTATTATTATTATTATTATTATTATTATTATTATTATTATTAATAATAATAATAATAATAATATTATATTAAATAGACAGACAGACATAGATAGATAGATAT